>DWNJ01000267.1:0-16832 GCA_018250275.1 Udranomia eurus | reverse complement strand
TTACCTATTATTATTACGTTCAATATTGTATGAAATAATCATGTATGTAGGTACTTGGTGAAGTTAGTTAAGTAGTAGTAGTAGAAGTTAGGAAAATAAAGGCTAAAAGTCCCCGAATGTCAATTTTAAAAGGCCTGAAGCAATTTAATAGACTAGACTGCGTCAAGGTTTAATGGAGCACTATCGAGCACTCTTTTGATTTCCGCGAGTTCAGAAATCTAACGACTTTAAACTATCTTATTGTAGTTACGAGTCAACTAAG
The DNA here is from genome assembly GCA_018250275.1 of Udranomia eurus. Lineage (NCBI taxonomy): Eukaryota > Metazoa > Arthropoda > Insecta > Lepidoptera > Hesperiidae > Udranomia > Udranomia eurus. The sequence continues at coordinate 16,570 of DWNJ01000267.1, read as the reverse complement.
TTTTTACGGGGCTTGGCCTAGTATTAAGAGTCTTATTATTCTTTGTATAACATTGAGGCAGCAAACGAGCATGCGAAGCATCAGATGGACTGATGGTAAGTGGTCACTGCCGCCCATGGACATCTGTAATCAACCCAAGACAGGATCTACCCCTGATGACTAAGTTGTAACATTTCGGCTAAGTGTATCTCCCTGACCACTCCCTTCAAACCAGAACCCAGCAGCAAGAATACTACTGTTATAAGACAGATATAGGTGCGGCATCACCGCGACTCGAACCACGAGATGTTCTCCCGCCATCCTAATTAATATTATCAGTCTTAATAACACACCAAGTTTCATGTATTTTACAGTAAATAGCTACTTACGTACTCTGTCTTGCTGGAAGCTGCCTATGCGTCAACGCTATCCTAATTTGTCATCCTATTACTAAGGGATTACACTTGGGTCAGCCGAAATACGTAAGTGCTGGCCGGCTTAGTGGACGTCAGTTAGAGACGAAAGCTGGGGATAATTGTCCTTTGAGAGATTGACGGAAATGTCGTCAGTAAATAAATCAACACACGGTTCGCACTATTGTAAAGGGACAAATGCTACTTATATCTATTATTGAATATAATTAACCTTGTACACTGATAGCAAATCTGGTAAACACTGCTACGTAAACTATATTCAAAATAACAATATTCAAACCGAGAGCTAATTTTATTTACTGATGTTTCTTCAATAGGCAAGTATTAATATTGTTCTAGAAAACACTCACACAAAACTAAAGTGTCAGAGCAAACCCTCCGGATATTTTTCATGTGACGACAGATCTGTGCTACGGAGATATAATATTTAAGTTTGATCCTTAGTTATTTAAAATTAGAAGATAATAAATCAGCTAATATTATAAGGATAATGGTAACGATACGCTAATAACCGAGAATAAAATACATTGTATTCTAAGTTCAAAGTATCTTTGTCGTATTCTTATACAATCAAGTTATATTAAAAACTAAACAATACTTTTACTTACAAATGAGATAGCACGTTACTATTGAACCATGAAACAAGAAGCTTTAATACATCAATTTGCAAAGAAAATTTCTCGCAACAACCCGAGTTTTTTTCAAAAATAAGATAGTATGGTAAAATTATCACCGCCTAACACGCTTTCATACCTCAATGTGGATAGAAAATTCTAGCAATAACGGAGAGTAGCGTCATACTTGTTAACCCCCGAATGTTTGTCGGTCGACGGCGACGCATGTCGAAAATACTTAGCGGGGCTTCGCCTCATTATAATCCCTGCATCCCTCCGCGGGGCGAACCGACCGATATATTAACACGGCGGCCGATGATAAGGCTAGATATGGATATGAATATAGGACTGTCCGCTACTGTACTTTGGGTGGACGGGTTAATTCGTTGCTTGACAATTGTTGTGTATAGGAAGGACTCTACTTAACGCGTTAATTCGGTTGATGTCAATAAGACCGATTAAATTGTATTTTGTATTGTGTTATTGGATTTAGAATTAGACTTTTTGTATTATTATTTAATTTTGAACGTATTACTTTAAATCAATACCCATTTTCAATAAGGTAACATTTTCAGTGAATATAAATATGAATATTAGAAATATATTGTCCTGAACTCCTGTTCTCTTTGTGACTTCGGCTTTTCTCGTTAGTTTTCTCCACTTTGGTCTCTTTTCCACATGTTTGGTGTCTCTGGACTCGATACATTCTGTTACGAGTCCAGAGACACGTCTTAGTTATCAGTTACTGTTAGTCTGTTCCGTTACATTTATCTACGAACGAGGAAGACGAATTTTAAAATATTCCACCTCAAAATAAATAAAACTATCTATTTATAACATTCGTCGTATCCACAATTCATCCCCGAAATCAGTGAGTGTTAAGAGGGCGGCCGAGAGCACACCATTGTTATAATTTTCAATAAGGGGTGCGATCGAGGGGCATCGATCGTGGCATACAACTACTGTGCCATAGGGTCTCAGATGCAGCCCTCTGCGGTGTGCATCCAACTATGAACATCCGTCGTAACTCAAACTTCGACCCATGGTAACTGTGAGATACTCGTTTGCAAAGTACATCGGGAATTCAGTAAACAATGTCACAACAATGTATTCAACAAAACAATACGTCTATCCTTATGTATGATACGATTCAGTAACGTCTGTAACATGGCTGAATCCGCTCTGTACGCTTTTAATACTTTCCTTTCTGTTCGTATCTGTCTGTATAGTATCTTACTTTAGATTGGTATATTGTATATACCTTTAACCATTATTAAATTAACAGTGATCCAAATATCCTCGCAATGTATGTGACCATGTGCGAGTAATGTGAAAAAAAATGATCTAATTAGCTATCATGATGCTGTAGTTCGTATGTGATCGAGTAAATTAAGCATCGAAGGTCGCGATCAGAAACTAGATGGGTCTGATCTATCTGCTTCAGAAATTAAGATGCACGTCAAAATGCAAGTTAAGATTTGGCCGCTTGTGGTCGACGACAGCTTGTCGGATATGGGGATAGAGAGACTGGTTCACAAATAAAAATTACTTCATCAGTGCTCCAAGCTCTCCTGACTATTCATGGGCAAAGATAAATTCCTAGTAGACGAATATAAATAGGATTGCAGCGATGTCAATGATCTAAGAGCTCAAATGGCCAAAACTGTTTTTAGAGCACCTTGATTCTTTTGACCCTGCCTTGGTTGGTCGGTTTCAGATGCTGCTAATGGAACTCTTTACTACAATTGTAAGCAAAGTTTTGTATTTTACTGTTAACCTTCATACATACATATTCTCTCACAACCTTTCTCCATCTTTCATGTAACTTGAGAATTCAGAACCTCTCAAGTTTTTGGTTAAAATAATGTCCAAATAGGTTTTTATCTCAAGGAAAGAGTTGAAATTTTTTCCATTAAGAGAATTTTGTAATGTTTGGAAAAGTGGAAATCCAGCGCAAAATGCCTATAATGCACTTTATTTGCCACCGTATTCTAAGACGTACAAACCTGATAAAAATTAACGCTACTGAAAATCGGCACGGACTTTCCTAATAACCAAATATTATATCCGACGATTAAAATTATAAAAAAACTTAGTACACTCGTACCTTTGCCATAACAGTAGGTACAAATCATTCTTACAATTTCATTGATGTGCCAACGCAATAACATCGTTACTGTCTAAGGCAAAATAAAACTGCGTTCCTTTAACGACTTCTAAAACAATTCACGACATATTGCCCGCGGCACCACGTGCGCTCTACGGCGTACAACAACTACCGCGTACGTATACCCAACCACCCGGGGCGCAGAATTCTATTAAAGTCCAAACAATGCTACCCCAACTAATATCTGGACTAAATCCCTAATAAGTATGCCATTGTGTGAGAGGGACGTGGGCTAAAGCGACAAAGAACAAGTTATAGCGATCTGCCGGATTTATCATTATGAGCTGGCCCGATTGGTTGTTGATCCAGGCGAATTTCAGCCCAGTTTTATAGAACATAGTTTATAAATTAGGGTGTTTGGATTAGGCGATTTGCGTCATTACGGCGCCACGCGAGGGGTCCGTGCACGCCGGAGTGCGGTGAGCGGCTGCCCATGGAGGCTCACCAAACTTGCCGCACTCCCCTTCCAAACTAGATTTGCAGTCCGGTTATAATACGGTGGCGGCCATTCATTACGCTCTCGCTACTGTTTCGAACACGCTTTAGTTATGATTGCTTTTTGCGAGGTTTTGTCCTTGTTGCGTTACTTTTTGGATGACGCTTCGATATTTTAGATTCAACAATTGGATGTTGTACAATACGTTGATGTTGTTCCTGTTATGTTGTTGAGGTTAAGTTGATTAATGACAGCAATACAGAAAAAACTACTAACTCCTTTTTACGCAAACATCTTAGTTATACTGATTACTATCTTCGAATACTTAAACGTTTATAACCTTTGAATTGCTTAACGACGACGAGATTTTAAGTAAAGTTGTCTGATGAGAACCTTAATTTCTCATTTAACATGACATATTGATAGTGTTTTGTTTCACATATAAAAAAACATTATTTAGAACTTGATTATAGCTTATGTGTTTAAGTTAAAATACATTTTAAAAGACGATGTAGTGCTATTAAACAAAATTAAAGACATAATTATAGTCTACACAGATTAAACTTGAAATCCATCTTCAATGTTACACGTAAAATATTCCCGTGCAAAAGACCGGTAAAAGAATCTTGAAATACACATACTTGTCTAACAAAATCCTTTGAATCGCTTCATTAACATTTGCGTTAAGAAACAACGGAAGTGAGACAGAAAGAAAACAACCAGTAACCACTTCTGCTGAAGCGGGATTTGCACAGTAATTATTGCAACTGGAAAGGCTGTTTGGGATTACTCAGCACCGAAATCAATAAAAACGTATTTGCTTGTTAAAGTTTAATACATTATGTATGTACCAGAGAATTGCATACAACACTATACCGGACTAAGTGAACAAATTTGTAATCATCAGTTGATTTAAGTTTTGTATATTATTTTATCTATTATAAATCCCGTTTATATAGACCAATGATAGACAATGAGAAACATCGTATCTCTGTCGTGAAGCACGCATAAATATGATTTCAAGTCATTCATCTGAATATGCACGATTAGCGTCACATAGCCTTTGAGTTTACTACACATATTTTTTGTCTTCTAACAGTGGCCGTTTCATTCTGAGTGTTTAGCAACAGAGACACTTGATGACTCGTTCCAACTTAGTCTTCAGGGTTCGCTACGTTTCCCTGAAGACTAAGTTGGAACGCCGAAACCAAATTCGATCCTGTCTAAGCTTTCTCACAGATGGCGGCTGCATGCTTATTTGCTGCCTCAACGTTATAAACAAAAGTTCATTACATACATTCTACTTTACTGTAGAATGAATTTATTTATGTCGAATTTTTAAAATAGTTCTGAATGTTTTTTGAGAGATTTAAAAGCCAATGATGACTTACTGGCGGAAACATTCGTTGATTGTACATATTTGTATACCTTATGATGAATAAAAACAATGATTCTAGAATCTTGTATACAATCTTGCTCTACATCTATCATAGAGAAAATGTTATTGGCGACAAGTGTCCCTTTCGAGGTCGATCTGAAGCACAAACAGCGGCGAATGCAGTGTCAACAGAACTAAGTGTTTCCGTGTCTCGCATCTTTGTGGGGGAACGACGAATGCCACTCTCGTGCGCCAGAACCGTGTAACTAACATTAAGACAACGCAATCCAACTTAGCCCTCAGTGGTAGCAACGCATTTCTGGTTGACCTAAGAAGGAACTTCGATCCTGTCTTGGGTTGATTACAGATGTCCATGGGCGGCAGTAACCACTTACTTACCTTATGAGGTGGACTGGATGCTCGTTTGTTACCTTCCAGTCATGAAAAAAAACAAGACACAAAAAAAACGAGACAAATAGGATAGATAGGTCCATTATTTTAGGTTTAGGTTATTTGTTATAAATTATATATGACAAACTTGATTGATATCAGTGATAATCTTATATTATTTAATTTGATTAAATATAGAACCAATTAATTGATTCATCGTAGCGTAGACTACAAAGTTGAAATAAAACCTAGTAAAATTTAATACAAAAACTTCTGCAAGACTAAACAAAATGAAAAAGAAAACAACTATCTTCTTATTCCTTATAAACAAACTTCACTGTAATAAAAAAACATAAAGTTGTAAGAGTAAAGGTGAACTTAAAAATGAATTATCCGATAGTCGGGTTTTTTTTACGTTAAACGATTTTTTACTCGATCAATATCAAATTCAACAGTGATAGTAACGTCAAACATTTAACTTTGAAAAAAAGCCACTTACTCGCTCCGTATCGTGTAGAACCTCAATGCAACCGTACTAGGGCGGTGAGACAATAGCAGCTAACTACCCCTTTCTTGTTGGTCGGGGAGGCGCGGCTTAACCAAGCATACAGTACAGTGGACAGTCAAGTACAAAACGGTTTGATAAACTTTATATCGAAGGTAGAACGTTTTACGGTTCGCCTCCGGCGGCACCACACCTATTTCTGTCTTATAACAGCGGTGTTCTTGCTGCTGTGTTCTGGTTTGAAGGGTGTGGTCAGGGAGACATGCCGAGGCGTTTCAGCTTAGTCCTCAGGGGTAACAAAGCATATGTGGTCGCCCTAAGAAAGAAAGTTCGATCCTGTCTTGGGTTGATTACACATGTCCAGCGGGACTAACCATCAGGTGGACTGCACGCTCGTTTGCTACTTCCCAGTCATAAAAAGAACTAGTTTTAAAATGATCAAAATATTCTGTATGGCGTTTCAAACATGTGGCCTTACCATTGCTTTGTGGTTCTGTTAATATAGAACCGTAAATCTGATAATAGACGAAAAATAGATAATTATAGCTTCAACCGAATCGTTCCTCGGTAGAGGTAAATTACAAGCTACTTTACAAATATCAATACTTGAGACTAACCAAGAATGTTAGCCTAATGCTCGATAGCCTTCCTAAGGAAATGGACTATCGGACACAAAAATATTTTTTCAATTCGGACGAGAGTTCCTGAGATCAGCGCGTTCAACCAAACAAACAAACAAACGATTCAGCTTCATAAATTAGTATAAGATACCTCAATGGCGCCAAAGTAATACTTTACATTGATGATTGATTATTATAATTAATAAATATGTTATATAAAGACCAATATTAGTGTTTTTAAAATTGGGAAACATATTGGTACAGAAACGTAAAATACAAATTGCCAGTTATTGTCGCAGACATTGGATAATAATACCGACACCAAATGGTTGAGTTTCGTGCGCAACTGTACTCAAAACTACTAGTGTATGGGACCCCGCAGGCCCACAATGCAGATTCGAAACGGGGGCTGTAACCGGATCTCCAAATTGAAATGTTTTATTTCACCCCAGCATTATGTGGATAATGCCGACTTTTAAATTGATAACCAACTCAATGCGTGCGCGCCTCGGATCACAAATCCTCCATTATTCACCGTCAAACCCTTTGACGAATATTATTTGGTTAAAATCTAACCGTACAGCCGTTTAAAGACGAGTTTCAAACAACTTTTTTGTAGCAACGCGACTATTGTGGCGCCCATTTGCATGTTCCGAAGGTAAAGTTTGTTTGTGCCACCGACTTACCCAGAAGTTGTTATTATGATTGATCAGAACCCAAAGTGTGATGTTTCGCACTTAATAAAATATGCAAGCGTTTTCTAGTAAAATCGTTTTTGTATTGTATTTATGGAATAGTAAAACCAGTTTTGTCGGTAACAATTGTAAAAAATATTTGGGAATTATCAGAATATCGATTATGGAAAGCGATTAACACTTTTTGTCTATTAACTTATAAAAAGTCAATACTAAAATCGAATATTTGTTGTGGATGTTTCTCGTCATATTATTTGATTCGCTCGCCACAGTGAAAGTTTGCCAAAATTTAGTCTACATACCCACTATTGAAATGGCTCATGGCTGAAATATTGCTCAGTGATATCAATAATTATGAAATAACAAAATATTGAAGTTTTAGTATATTTAATGCCCCGTCCGTCGTCCGTCCGTCCTTGTACCTAGTTCGGTACAGACTTTACAGAGTTTAATAAGCCCGTGGCATTGTTACGGACGCGATTGTCATCGTTATATCCCGTGATCGAGATATACTCGTATCTTTGTCAACCATCATAATTGTATTAAATACCTGCCGAGTATCCGTCCTTCGATAAAGTGTACCAAATTAGGTACAGGTATTAACGGATTTCAATAAGACCATGGCACTATTATAAGATGAAGTTGTCACCTTCATGTCCCGTGATCCGTGTACACTTAATCGAGCTACTCAATCATAAGTGTGTAATAAGTAATAAGAAGTGTATTAAATACCCGCCAAGCGTCCGTCCTCTGATAAAATGTGTACCTTGTTAACTAACTAGTTACAGACTTAACCGAGTTCAATAAGACCATGGTGCTATTACGGACGTTGTCAACGTTATATTCCGTCACGGTCGAGCGACGCCGGCCATATTTCTGTTGGCCGCGTGACGGAACCGCGCGTGGATCGCACAGCTCCTATTATCGCAATGATATCGCGATCAATCGAATGCAGGGGGTGTGGGGTGAGGCAGACGTGGTGCAAATAAATGTATCTGCCGGGCGGCGGGCGGATAAATACGCAAATAATACGAAACTACAAAAATCAAAACCCATCCGCCACTCGGCTGCGAACGCAACGCGCTGGTGTTTGCTCTACTTCGCCCGGATTGTAATATCAGGGGTTTTAGTGCGAATCGTTTAGTGTATATCTTTTTTGTTTGAGACTTCATATGCATGACCTAGCAAGTGGGAGAGTAGGAGACCTTGCGAATTTCATTGGCACATTTGTGATAAATATACGACAATTACTTTGGTTTTTGTTACAAGAAAAAATATATTTTGTAGATTCATAGCAGAAGTAATTAGTTTAATATTTTTTTTGTTTTAAGTGTTAATCTTTGTCTTTCACTTTTGTGAAATAATAATGTATCACAGGTTATGGTCATGCCGTCAATATCAATATATAGTCAATATATTTGAAATTAGTCTTTCGAATACGTTCCTAGAAAATGAAACAAACATAAAAGTTGTTGAGTAAAAAGAATATACATAACACAAAAATCCCAAACATAAAAAAAAACGTAAATCATACACAAGGAATACAACGGAACACACGACAAAACAAATCATAGTCGAATCAAAAATATAAAAAAAAATCATCACCAAGTAGAGCGCCTTCCGAACACAGAGCTCGATCCGCGAGCCCATTATCGAGCCTATAGCTATTTGCCCGAAAAACAAACTCGCGGGAGCGCGGGGCGGCGTGCACAATGCGGCCAACTGTGCGTTCTGCCCCCAGCGCCCCGCACTGCGCCGCACAGCTGCGGACACAGCTTTGAGTCCAGTGCCCCAAATAATGCACTACCTTAATCAGCATAGTCTATCAGTAGGCTGAGTATAAGACATAATCTCGAATTCGACGAACACGCCAGGAGTGATCGTATTAAAATATATTTCTTATATCTATTAGCCTTAAATCGCCAATCGACTATCACGTTGAGTATCAGACAAAATTGTGAAACATCATAAGAGTGAGCGTGTTCAGACATATTTCTCTTTTATTTTTACCTTAAATTTGGATAGCCTATTATCCGATCCCTATTATCAGATAGAATTATATATATAGAACAGAACAAGAGATAAGATAGAACAAGACAAAAGTGATTTTGGTATTCGTTTTGTGCTGCAACTTGTTAGGGTTCCGTGACTAAATTTCTTAAAATGGAAAATTAAATTATAGAAACTGCAACTGCTGGGGAAGTCAAATCTCCATTCACCATGGAGATCATAAGTTAGAAACACATTGTATTCAAGATAAATTATTTGCAACATTAAAACATCCTACATAGACTAATAAAAATCTCCGTAATTTAAACAATATTAAACCCACTATAACGTATATATTAATTAATTCATTGAATAGACACAAATATTTATTCCATATTAATTTTAGTGCATTGAAAATTAAACGAATCTCAAAATGTAATAGACACAAATGTCAGCCAATAAATGAAACGACTGGTGGTCGAATCGTTATTAATGGACATACGACATTTGGGTGTTAATTGTTGTTGTCGCCCGCTGTCAAGCCGGCCGGACTTGCGCTCGTATTTTGGCAACTTTAGTTCGATTCTAATTAACATTTTAATTGGTATGTACAACACCGATCACTTTTTAAAATAGTTCGCCCGCAACTAATCCGGCCTTATTTTGGTTCACATTGTATTTTAGTGTGATGGATTCGTTCGGCTGTGTTTTCAATAGTGCTGGGAGTTCTTTACCGCCTTTACTTTAATTTTTCTCTTATAATCTGCAACCTGGGTGTTTATGGGCAGTAAGAGTGGTTCTGTAGCTATATGTTGAGTACATTGGTTTGAACCTTTTCGTTCGCTTGGCTAAAACGTCTTCCGTGGAAAGGTATCTTCACCATGAAGAAGTATTTTAAGCCTGAATCAAGGTGACGATAGATAAAGTATTTTGTGTACTTAATTTTCTTCTGTACCTGATGGCTAGTCATGGACCTCTGATGGCTGATGGCTGACATAGTATCACATTGAACGCTGTAAAAAAATCGAGTTTTAGTTATTAAGACCTAAGTTTATTGTCATTCATGTAAATAAGAATAAACCGTAATGAAACATCTCATATAAGTTCACCTTGCAAAATATTTGATTAATGCCATTATTTCCGCCATAAACAAACCAAATGATTTTCATTTTTCAAAATCGTACCGCAGCTCGCGGGTCAGCGTTCGTAAAAATACTATTTTTATTACGGACGTTATAGCAACGGCGTTAAACATAAAACTGTCACTGGGCGGGCCATAGTCGGTCCAGTTATGAGTGCGAATAACTCGTGCGTGCATAATAACGCAGGTATTATACACTCTGTAAAGCTATTTAACATGTTCGTTTTAATATTGTATCTATCTATCATTTACTCCTTCACTAACACCTTAATTATTATATTTATTCTCCATTTGATGAGCGCTTGTGTAACATTAAAAAGTTATCAAATTACAGATTCAGGGAGTTCGACATATTAATTCAGTTATACCCAGGAGGTAAGAAGGGAACTTCAAAATGGTATTACGGAATAATGATATAGAATGGTACTTACGCCATTCCATATCATTTTGAATTTTTCTTCTTTCTTTTCCTTGTATATATCTTTCTTTTCAGTTTCATAGTTAAGTTCTTCGAATTCTTTATTTATTGTGTTATTTATATTTCTATATATTTAAGATAGAACTTCATGTAAAGTTTGCTTAATAACGAATTTTACATTTTGTGGAAGTATAATATGTACTGGTAGTCCTTGTAGAAAACCTTAACGATTCTATAGAACTGCTTGCATCATCATTATATCTTATCTATCCTTTAGAAGTACGTTTGTGATTAAATTAGCTAGGCATTTTTTTCGAGCTGCAGATTTATTCTATTGTGATTTCTCCCAAGATATAATAGTTTATTATTTTTAGAGGTATAGCCATTTTCCTAAGAATATTTTAGTTATTTTAACAGGTAAGGTAACAAGTGAATATTTTTTTTACGTGTGGCCAGAAAGATATATTTTTTAACTTTACTATGATTCCTTTATTTTCTATGCTCAAATCACATTACTAAGACGATGACAGCATTATATTGTACATATAACATGTTTTATGTTTGTGTTTTGACGTCAGTACTCCAATAAAATATGACACACATGTACATTTAACGTTCACCCGTATGGACACAAAGCGACCATAAAACCATACCCTTCTCCACAACATTCAATAAACCGTCGTGCAAACAGACATAAATCTGGCTGTTACGTGCGTTGTCCCAAATTATGCCATCAAACGACACCTCTGGCGAGCTCGACACCCGTCGAATGAGACGTTTTGCCAAATTTCCATATAAATCGATTCGCCACGGCCGACCCGGCTCCGGCAGTCACACTTCATAAATTTTAATTTTAATATTCCACGTTACCCTACATGTTTCACTACTCGAGAATTATCAATTCGGCGTAATACTCGTCCCCAGGTCTGGCCGACCAATCTTAATACGCCACGACCGGGGGAGCTCGGGGTTCCAATCGAATTACACATCAATTTTGTATATGAATACATTAATAAGTCATGCCAATTTGCGCTTTCAATGACTGGGAAATTAATGGAATGACGCGGACGGATTTAGGACATTGGTGTTTTAACACAACACCACATTGATGAACATATTGTTATTTTAACAAATGTTAAGGTTTTGGTTTAACCAAATATAGTATCTACACAAACATATATAAAGATAGTAATAATACTTAACTTACATACCTTAGCAAAATATACTAACAATGATCTATGAAATATACGACTTTATGTCGAAGAGGCAACAAGTTCGGCGGTATTATTGCTAGACTACTCGTAACACACTAAAAAGGACAACCCAATATTGAACTTAGGAATAATCTTACAAGACTTTAAACGTGTTTTGCAAACAAACAAACCGAGCGTCACCCCTCAGAACTCACTCAACTGACAATAAGGTAGGAAATTTCCATATCTACGACTATGTGCGAGCTCCATAGATTTCGTGGATAAATCAGCCGAGGTTGTTTAAGGAGTCTTTATTTCCTCGACGCCCCAGTTCATTTTCTTTCCGACCATAAGCCGCGTGCACACACTGGCAATAACGGAGATAAGGCGGAGCGGAGACGAGACGCTATCTCCACCTTATTGCTATGTAAATAACCTCCATTGAGCCACGCTGATCGTCCGATACGCCGCCGCTGTGGCAGCGGCATTATGGCGTCCTCATTATTGTCCTCCTCGTGTGCAATCATAAACAATTCGGGAAAAAACATATTATGTGTGCTTTCGGAATCGAGTCAATAGGTCTTTGTATCGGGGCCTTATCATTTTATATCATCTCATAATGCCGAACATGAAATGTTTCCAAAAGTGAACATGACCATACCATGTATGAAAAATTGAGGTTAACTAGAATTATTGGATGATTGAGGCTTGTCTGGCAAAAGTGACTTTGTATAAATTAGTTGTTATTCGTTATGCACAGTAGTATTCCTTCTTTAAGTATGGTGCTTTAACATTATTTGAGTGAAACGGAAGAGTTTAATTACAGAACAGAATACGGAATTGCTGAAAACTAAATGAAGCTGATTACGAAAGCTACATCATGTTGTTAATTCACGTCACAATATCAGAACAAATCTGCACTCCATTCAGGGAATTCAGAATTTAAAATTGAAATATTCCATGCAGGTACGAATCGTTATCTCTGTATCGTTGAAGATGCAAGCGATAAAACCATATCATTAGCTTAAAAAGCCCACGGTATTAAACAACGCAACAATGAGCCGGTATAGTGCGCAAAAAAATTCGACAATGCTCCATGTTTTTTCCCGTCCGCATTATGGGATGATCCGTCATTGTGCCGGCGGCACACAGATGGCGCTGATAAGGGCTCATCGCTTTATTAAAATAATACGACCAGCCAGCGTGGACCCGTTGAAGCTAATGCAAACTTGCGCTCGCAACACACTGAAACGAAACATCTAGGGGCAGGTGAGGTCAAGATAGATTGGTGTGATCATACGTAACACTATCAGACGGTCCAATCTCAGTCTCATTCAGTAATACAGCGGTGTGCACTGATTCGAGATATTTAATACCTTCCCACGAGGACTTGCAGTGTAGGCACACGCGCGGAACACGGAAGACCTCATACCGTAATGAATTAACTGTGATATGATCGGGACCGACATACATATTGCTTCGGGCTTACATATTGCTTTTTTACCATTTGTACTGCATACATATATAAGTAAAGCTTTGAGCAATATCAGCAAATGGTTGATGTAATGAATGACTTACATGTACCGAATTCGTTCGCGTATCACCTCCCACCAGAGTTTTCGGTGCAATGAAACGCTTTGAATTTGAAGCAGGTGTACTTCATATTAATATTTTTGCTAACATGTAGGTTATACTCAGTTCACAGAGTGTATATGTACTACTCGTAGTTGAGCAGTAGTAATATTTATGATGAGTGATTGGTGTTAAAACTATCAGCCATCTCATTTGCAGATCTCCAGCTGATACATAAGCTATTATTAATACATACGTAATATATTTAGACGCGGTAATGGGACTAACTAAACTTGTATAAACTTATTAAGATTTTAAGTTCAATTTAATTGATTTCGTTCAATCGAATATACAGTCAGAAATATTTTAGACGACATTTCTACCTCTCAACCCTATGGTAAGAGAAACTCGGTTACATTCATAGTTTTAATCCATTATAATATCATTTTATACCTACCAATTTAATACACAATTATACAGATTAGTTCGCTAGAAGGTCTTCTCCTCCCGAATATAACTTCTCAACATAGGATTCAAAATTAAATTTTAAAACATGTCATTTTTAATCCACTTTGGAACCTTCATACATGTGTAGATATACAAAACGAATATATATGTACGTGTATGGTGTAACAACGTTTCCCGAACATTTATTAAAAGTTACAGGGGTTGTAGGGAAGCCGCATGAGCCCTAATTAAGCCTCTTTTTACAAAAAGGCCGATGCGTTGGAGGGTCTCGACTTTTTACCCTTTCGACTTCTTAATGAGCTGCCGACCACCTATAGTCAGGATTTCGTGGTTCATGACCGCGACCTTTATTTTGCAATTATGGAAGCATGATATAGAAAAGTTGGGAGTTCTGGTCTATCTGGAGCTGGTTTAAAGGGTTCATCAACGGTTGGTGTTTTGTGTCTCGCGGAAATATTGCCTGAAGCCTCTGTAAGTTGTTTCGTTCAAACGAAAATTAGGATGCCGCACAAGCGCGCTTTTTCAGACGTGCCCGATTTTCTTTTTGTTACCCGAAGTTGCTTGAATTTGGCTACAAACGTTAGGGTTTGCTTATTGTGATTATTGTTTAACCCATAACTATGTTTATCATAGGAGGACCATCCTCCATTTATACTTAAGTGAAACTTTTTCACGCACTATGTGAGAGAAAAAAGTATTGCGATTTTTTTTTGTACATATTTTTTTTTATTCACATTAGGGCGTCGTTAATCTAAGTTAATTGACACATCTTGTTTTGTGAAATATTTTGATTTAATTCAGTTATAGTTATACCTGGTTACAGTGTTACAACATTATAATTATGCATAATAATATTGTGAAACATTATAATTATAAGTAATAACATTTTTTATGCTTTACGCGTTCATCTGATTAAACAGAAAATACGGTAAGTTGTGATTTACGCTTCGTTTCTGCACGTAGTACAACAACAAACTTTGTTTTACGAATTACGACTAATCTTTTTACGAATCCTGGTGAAACTTTGCATACATATGTGTTAAGGTAATGCTTAGAATTTTTGTTTGACCAATCTTTTCTGCGGAATATTTATACCTAGAATCGGGGAGAAACGTGAATCAAGTTTTTAAATGTGTGTCCTGTACATACTTATAACAACAAAAGAACTTACGCGTGCTTTCTATTCTCATAAGGGCTGGTATTTTCTGGAAAAGAGCCGGTTTTAGAACTAACTTAGCTATATAGTCGAATGATCCAACTTGTATAACAATAAAGCTATTACTAACGTGTGAGCGCTAAGATATGTACTTTGGATTTTCGGACCTTTTGGAAATTACCGGCTCTTTACAACTGAGTAGCTAGAAACTCGAAATGTACTCAGCCTAAGCGCACTAAACTGCAAAGGTACAATACGCGAACTAGGTCATACCGGATTGCGCCACGGGAATATCAAATATTTGCGTCTCCACCAGAAATGTGGCGTAATGAGGGCCGTGATGCGATCAGACGGCCTACCCCAATAAACGCGCGCTTGTCGCTGAGTGGTAAACTCGGTTACTTCACCTGCATCTCCCTGTGGGTGGCGGAGTGTTCGCATTGTCCATCCGTCATCGGTCTCGTCGAAATTAAATATCAACATCATCATATTTTCACATCAGCTTTCAACACCGACCACCTAATTCAATATTAGTCATTGCTATGAAATTATATAATATATCATTTTTCAATACAGCAACTACCTGATTCAGAGTTTATCGATGGTATGCTTGGCAACAATAGGTTAGGTATTCAGTATAGATAATTTAAATGTTAACTGTACCCATTAATTTACCTCACCTCATCTCACCTCACCTCACTTCTAGATCAAATATATGCTGAATTACAAAAATAAATGTAAAAAAAGTAAAGTCTAGCTAGGAGACTCATAGTCTCCACAGCTCTCTCTCTCAAAATTATGTTCCAAGTTACCACAGGAAATTTGGAAAATAAATTTGTTTACGCCAATGTTAAAATCCCAGTGCATCTCAACTTAGGAAGCTTGAAGCATAATTTAACGTACGTCAACGTTAAAGTCCCAAGCAATGGTAAACGTTCCCAAGGCGGGCGGTGGGCGGGCGCGCAGTTCCGGTCAAGTCGCGGGCGGGGCGGCTTCCGTTCGTCCAATTTGGCCACATTCAACCGCCGCGCCAAGACGTTTGACACCTCCCCGCGCCTCGTCTACTGATTTGATAAATAAGTAGGCCGATTTGAGGAAAATACCCTCGGGGAAAATGTTTTTCGTTGTGAACCGGAAAATTGTGTCACAAACAGTTATGACTATTAGCCTGATACGCTAGTTTCAGATTTCATTCCTAGATGAAAATAAAAAATTGAAAATATAGAATTATGATAAATTTAAATATTTGTTGTTCCATTTTAGGCGCTATTTATCTAATGAAGTGCAATTAAAATAGTAAGAGAACTTAATTTTGTTTCTTACATTCTGAACAAAGCTTTGGTGGTTAAATATTTATTACATTCAATAGAGTTTATTTTCTCTGCTGATTAAATAAAAAATAAAAAACCATTGTT
>DWNJ01000266.1:0-16835 GCA_018250275.1 Udranomia eurus | reverse complement strand
TAGAATAGAGAGGAATTACAATACCAGTCAGTGTTTTTAAGTTTCGAAAATAACTATATTTGACCACAAGTCGTAGTCGGCGTACAATCCAATTGATCGAAAGTATATATTTTTTAATGTAAAATGTGGTAATGTGTCCAAATATTATCGATACGGGCAGTAAAATAAAGTTATCAAAAGGGCGATTGGCCTAAATAAGGCAACTCGTAGCGCTCGTCCATCGGAAGTAGTTCGCGAGTCTTGGCAAATCGCTCCAAATGGCGTAAACGGCTAAAAGTATTCTAATACGGCTCTGTAGCTGTGTTATATACTACTTTTATTGTTGTGTATTTGGAGCGATAACTTGCCAATGGAATATACAATTTCGGCGTGACTAATAACTGTGTTTTTGGGAAATCTGATTTGCTATCCCTGCAAATTACTCGGATAATATGTTCATTTAGATGATGTATTATTTCTTAGTCTTTGTAAGTATAAAAAGTATGATTTACTATACAATGATTCGTAGCGATAATGTAATGAAATGGGCAGATAGCTCGGAATTAATATTTATTCCAATTAAATTTTGTTGAAATAAAATGTTCGCCTAACAGAAATCATTTGCAATTCTATGCTGATTGTTCTAAATAGAAGTAGCCAATAATTAACCTACTATAACTAATTCAGCCTGTTGTTTTACAGAATTATTTTTTTGCTAAGTATCCATATCGTATCTACGAGTATGTAGGATAATATGATGACTATACATTATTTATTATTGTTACTTTAATACTACATTGAAAACATATACGTTTTTGAAGGTGGTAAAATCTTTTACGGTGAGACTCAATACGTACCACTGCCATACCTATTTCTGCCATATAACAGTAGTATTCTTCCTGCTGTGTTTTGGTTTGAAGAGTGTGGTCAGGGAGACACTTAACCGAGGTGTCCCAACTTAGTCCTCAGGGGAAGCAACGCAATTGTGGTCGACCTGAGAAAGAACTTCAAACCTGTCTAGGGTTGTCCATGGGCGGCAGTGACCACTTTTCATCAGGTGGACTGCAAGCTCGTTTGCTAACTCCCAGTTAAAAAAAGAAACTTTGGTTGTTGAATAATAATAATTTTATTAAACATTAGTTATTTATCATTAAGTAATTATTACATTTCATTGACCCTACTATGTCAATGAAATGTAATAATTAACGATACAAATAATATTTTTCTCTACCTTGCCATCTTTCACTCTACATATTTAGTTATAAACGTAAAAACACTCTTAAAACGGTTAAACGAAGTATTTGTGCGAAAACTGAATAACCTATAGCAGACGCGGACGAAGGCACGGGTCGAAACTCGTTTATAAAAAATCATTCTTTCCGTTATTAGATTTTCACAGCAAAAAGACAAAGCAAACAATTCGTTTGGAAGTGCAGGGAATAAAAATGACAAACATCGCAAATGAAGTCGCAACACGACTTATGGGCAATTAATATGGTTTTTGCAGCGTTATTTGACTCTGTCATAAGTAAATAATGAAATGTATACCGTCTTCAGGCTTCCACAAAAGTCCACGAAGCTTCGCGTGTTTAATATTGCCCGAAAACGAGAAAAAAGCGCTGAAAATTTTTATTATTGACTGAGCCCGGCCCGATACGCTACACTGACAAATTGCTACGGTTTTTAAACAAAATTTTCTTGTTCTCTTTAGCTCTTTGAGTTCGGAACGAATTTTGTTGCATCGCAATCGCAATAAATATTTTTTTTAATTGCATGTTCGCGGATACCGTTTAAATAGTGTTGACGTATCAGGCGATTCGATGCTCCAAGTTGCCTTTTAGTTTTACCGAATTTTCCTTCATAAATTGGCCGAATTTCAGGCTTCCCCCGTGTTTTCTTAAGTTACCGTTGCACTGAAATTTCGGAAAGTTTTGGAATTTCAATAATTAATACGAAGGCCTCGTTAATCCTTTTTATTTGTACCTGTAGGCATAAAGTTCAATTATCGTGAAACCAAACAAAGTTTGATCAAAATGGTCACGTACACTTCATATATGTAGTTTCTGAAAATACATATTCTTACTTATAATACAGTACAATTTAAATATTACACACGAATTACAAACCAGAATACCATAAATTAAACACAACTGTGCCAACAAAACATTAAATAAAACCTATTCAATTCAACCAAGAGAAGTGAGGCCTTGGTTTTGATACCGCAATGTAAGCACACCTTCGGAGAAGTGTTATCTTCATATGCAAAAATATTAGGCTCGTGCCGTACATATGCAAATTTTGCTGGGTATTTTACATGACACGTACCATGGCATGGGTGTCTCGTGCCGTAGAAGGGAATCTAATGTTATAGATAAATACATCTTAAATTGGGAAGGTATGCAAATTCACGCGTGGACCTTTCATATGCAAAGTTGTGATTCGATCTATCTTGGAATAAATAAGTGCTCCTTATTGCTCTTTATTATATTGACATAAACGTAGCCAATAAATTATTCAAACATGTGTGATTTGGCTCATAGAAAAATGATTATTTAAATTACTTTGATGCTAACGACGTCTTACAAAATGTATAAGATGTGACGAAAGTATGTTAACAAGTTAATTTAGTGGCTTAAAAATCGAATAACCTATTTAGTCTTTCATGGACTCCAAGTACCCATTATATTTGTTTCATATTCTGCGAGGCTTGGCAATTTAAATTTGAGTTTATCGAAACGACCGTCCACACTTACAAGCATACCATTCGCTACACGCAGCAATATTTCACCGTTAGGTTATGTACGCTGCATTATTCCGCACCACCTGTCCCGCCTGACACATCCCACCGCCGATAACACTTCGATATTCTCGAATTTCATATGTGTATCTCTAATTTCAATAACACCCTTCGCTACCTGTGCCATCACATCTACATATCAATGTTCGTTTCTATCTGAAATTCCTTTTCTCTTGCTAAAGTATGCAACGCCCGTGCGGCTCGTCATTACTGGAAGAATTCCACCAAATTGGCTCACCCTCTCACTGTCATACCCTTTAGTAATCGTAACGGTTTCTTTTCATAACGAACTTTTTGTAATGCGATATTCGCCTTGTTTCCACTAAGGGTGGGATTTGTCACTACGACTGATTGGCAGCCTTTGACGATCGAGTTTCTCACACCAGTGTTTTGCGGGAAAACTGACGAACAACACGGGAATATCAAACTGTACGAAAATGTTCTAGTCCTGTTCCGACGGGGGAACGTTATCTCCAGATGCAATTCGTAACAATTATCCGATAAGTATCATCAAGGTAACCCTTCTTCCCACACGAATTTAGCTGATTCAATAGCAATCCCAAACGTCTCGTCTTTATGACGCGCTGCCTCTTAACCCCTCGAAGCGTCTACAATGAAAAGCCTCAGAGTTATGCACATACGTAACAATAGTGGCATCGGATGCATAATTTGATTACCGAACTTACCCGGCCAAGGGCAGGTATCGGATCGTGAAATTAAATTTGGACCTATCGCTGGTTAATTTACGGATTCTCCCAACCTCTCGATACTCGAAGGGGTCCGACCGTATCATTCGCAACAATGCGTCCCGATCAATTATTATTTGGCTTACCTTTGATGAAATTTTTAGTTGTAGCTATAACGGTCGCTGCATTGTCGCACGGTGTACGAATAATGTATTTTGTTCGACATTTGCATATATCGGTTATTGATTGAAAAAATATTCAAATGTCCCACTGTTTAGACGGCGTTACGATACATCCGTTACGGTAATGACTTGTGTTCCGAATGCGTGAATTACGTTGCCACGTGAAACCATTCGGGTGCGGAGTCTTATTTACATGAATAGGTACATAGTCTCGGTACAACGCATGCGAGTGTTTTCACAGTCAGTTGCAAATTCAATAGTAAAGTTTTCGCATAGTAGACAATGGGAGCTTATTGTTGTGGAGCGCGTTGTGAAACTATACCCATCTCGGCGTGGACTGAAAACCTAATTGTGGCAACATGTACGTTGAAAACATTGCTTGAAAACACGTCACAGCTTCCCGTCGGCGATGCATATTTCTGAATGCCTTTTGTTCTTGCCTGTACAATGACGTCTAGATACGGGAATATTCTATGGCTGCTAAATTGAGTAAACTGTCACAATTAGTTCTAAAAGAATCAGGACAAGTTAACTAGAAGCTTTAGTTGGTTTAAAGCTTAAGGCTTACTATTTAATTGCGTGAATTAAAACCCTTCTATTAATACTAGAACTAAAAAGTAAGTGTCGATGTTTAAGCATCTAAATTTCAAAAGAAAAGAAACGATTAACAGAATAGATACCCAAATTATAATGATAATTTAAATGTCAAAGAGCTGTTAGTCTAATACCATCCACTTGATATTGTACGAGCTCATAAAACCCTTCACACCTCAAGGCACCGTTCCACTTAAAAACATGTAAATCACAGTCGTGTGCTGGGCTCGTGCTGAAGCCGTAGATTACATCCTACATACATTACCATACACACAGCAGACAAATAATAATTTCTTTTGCACCATCTTCCAGGTACTAAGTGTTTTGCATTTAAATAGTTCAAAGACGCGTGCGGAGGAATGTTTTAATTTGCATACCGATCGGACGCCGGAACCCCAGATATATTGTGTGGTAACTGTCTCCTAATATGCTAGAACGAGAGTGTTTACCTTGCTTTATGGTGGTCGTAAGTAAATATCATACGAATAAAGCAATTTGAAACTCAGGCGTGAAAATTATATAATGTGTTAGAGCATTTGATTGGCGTAAATAAATAATATGAGAGTTAAACAATTCAAAACTTAGCCGTGAAAACTATGTACATTTGATTCTATATCACCTGACTTAACAGTATATATTATAAATGCAGTTTTCATGGTAGCCAAAGTAAAATATAATACCTAATATATTTTAAAGAAATTTTATGCATGAAAAATGTTACTAGCAACATGCTCCATAACATAAAAAACAACTTAAATCTTATCTTTCCGATTATTTAAAACAATCTAAAATCTGTAACTCAAATTGACGATAACATTACATTCTTAACCAACCATTTGAGAAAATCTTCGCTTGCATTTAATACAATAGTTAAAGAGACAAGAGAGAGCGTCACCCAGCAATTTTCGATTTCACATAACGAATTGTCGCATTAAGAGAAATCGCTTTGCATATGATTGGGAATCACCCTCGGTGCGTGCGACATATTCTTAGATCACAATTTGCATATCCAAAAAAGGATTGCCTACTGTTATGTAAATAGACTAATGGTCCGTTTGATGCGGCTTGCGTTTGCGTCTTGCGATGCACTACGAGTATTTAACGCCGGCACAAGCCAAAGGTTGCGTTGTTTTCCGTAGATCTTTTACTTTTTTACCAACCTTTAGATATTTTGAACCATCTGTCAGGAGTAAATATAGGGCTTTATAATAAGTAACCTCTACTTCAGATTATTCGGAACGAAAATTGAAAACCTGACTTCCACCCAAGGTTAGTACGACAACATAAACAAGTTGGAACCACAGAATATAGACTTCGGATTATCATCAACTTAAGCAAAAAGTTGCCATCGTAAGCCGCAACCGCACGACGCAAGTTTCAGCCGCACGCGTCGCACGGAAGTGGGTAGAGCAAGAAACAGTACGTGTAAGCTCGTCACGCAACAAATATGATATTGGTTCGTGCTGAATATATGCAAAACGGCATTGGTGCCTTGTCGGTGTTCTACTGTTAGTCTGACACGTCGCGTTATGACGTCACGATTTACATCTGCGCCCCGCTATTTATTTCCCTTGGTTAAACGAGAGGGTGTCTTCAGTCATGCAAAGCTCACCTCAAATTAGACCCTTTACTATCCTCAATAGATAGGCAAATTAGATATGCAGATAGGTTCTATAGGTAATTTGTTGTTGCGGGTAGTTTTATATTTGAGTGCTTGGCACGCGTCTCTTTGCATAACTTGTAGACACACATATATTTTGTCATGCTGTTGTAGTGTGTAAAGCAGAGTTCACTTTTCCTAAATTCATCTAATGAATCAATCTATATTAATCCCAGTCTAGGATATGACTCCCTATCTACCGGACACTTCAGCACATTGTTTAAATGGAGAGATCAGTGCAGACGAAGTTGGTACGGCATGTCCGTTTGCTACCTGCCAATCATAAAAAAAAGTAATAATATACACTAGTCTATGTAATTAACATTTCATGTAGTAACAATTCTTTTCCAAGTTCAACATCAAAACAAGACTAACAAAAAAGTTTTTATTTCATTGCGGTGCTTTTTCATAGAAGTTAATTAAATAAAATTCCGTGCCAAATGCAAGGAACGAATTAACTGCCGCTGTCGAAACAGGCTGAAAGGTTTTGCTTTAAGCCTTAATTTATATAAATTTGCGTATTGACCGCATACATTTTATTCACGTCTTATATCATTTTTTTATTTCCTATACACATAACATACAACAACAATCTACATCGTAGACATCGTCTAAACCCACACGTGAAACCTTTTATAAACCAATAATATTAATTTTATTACGAAGAATTAATTGGTTCTTATGTAAAACGTGCAAATAACGCCAACTTCCTTCCTTCCTTTTGTTGACCAACCAATGCCTAAGTAAGTTGACCGCGCGACAGTGCGGACGTATTACTCGATTCGTGCATTTTTCGCCGTATGAATATCTGATCATGACAGAACTCCCGATTAGTTGACCAATGAGTGCACGGACGAGTCCGAGTTAAAATTTAGCCTGCACATTATGCTTTCACACATTATAAAGTTACTTATCGATTACGGATATCACATTCTTAACTTTACACTTTTGATTTAATTTTATTCAGGTATAAAATATCGAATATTAAGGTCGAGCTTAATTAAATTAAATAAATAGCCAAGTGACTGAGTAAGGCTTAACACCACTCGATGACTAACTCGATAACGTTCGTTTATACAGAAGCGTAAACAGTGCATTCTGCGTAAAAATAAACCTTTTAACACATCGAGTGTCAGCGACTGTTCCGTAATACATACATACATAAGCCTTGTAATTATACTAGTGCAGACAAGCTGCAAGTGTAAATGAGCGAGGTTGGAAACCTTACTAGCGCTCCTATACGGCTTCGGAAATTAACTGGCCCAGTAATTAAATACATTGTAATTTATAATGCAATCAGCTGGCTACTTTTGTTACCACAGCTTGCTTAATTTTTGCAAACCGTCGCGAGTACTATTCGGGATATATTACACGATGGGTGGGTACTACGTGGCGCGACCACGAATTGGATGTATTTTTTCAATGCTATATAAATTCAAGATCTTGTTATTCTTAGGCTCGATTTTTGAAAATTGACATAGGTTATAACTAATTATAGCAAATAACTGAGCGGAGATAGTATTTTATGATTAAGAGTTGCATACGTTTATGCTTCGACTTAGTAAATTTATGTATCGACATAATACGTTGGTAATATCTAGAATTTGCATAATATTTGAATATTATCGTGGCATCAATTACAAATATCGATAAAAGAATATGTTGGTTGTAAGTTTGAAAATGCACGGAATAAATTATTTCCAATAAAGGAGCGTGTACACACACCCACGCCGGTGTCAAAACGTGGGCAGATACTATATTACTAGCCCAGTCGCAATGCAATTCCGCCTCAAAATACCGGCGAAAATGAAAACTGTACGGATAAGTGAATAATCTCTTCTCGCTGACATTATTTGATGTAATAAAGATAAGATGTTCAAATTGAATTAAAACTAAGAATAATGTTAAAAAATAAATATTCCTGAATCAATAATGCCAATATGATGATAATTTATAGTTATCACTTTGTTTTTGTCCTATGTGAAAAAAATACTTGTTAAAAACTCTGTTAAAAACTTATTTTACCCCAATATAGATTTTAAGTATAAGACATAGCATTACGAAAAATATATTTTTAATTATGATACAAATTTGTTTTAAGGCCTCTCGTGGCTTAAATGGCTCCCCTTCAAAACACATCTCAGTAGTCCATACTAATCATATAAGGTACATACGCAGTTGTAGTACACTGCCTCAGCTGTTGTTGAGATAGAAAAATCGCAGTGACGGTATTTCTTTATTCGAATCTTATTATAATTATTAAAAGATACAGACAATACAAGTGATCGAACATCGAACTTTTGATCAAGATCGGATACAACTTGTATGATCATTCCGATCATAGACATAACAAATAACATGACGGACGTGGGTCGCGTCCGGCCGGACACTTCCGGTTGGCGGCGGACTCGACTGTTTACCATCGGTTACACGTGAGTATTTTGACGGTGGTCGAACCGTTTACTATGCGACTCCGGAGGCACCATCGCCACACCTGTCTGCCTTATAAGAGCGGTGTTCTTGCTGCTGTGTTCTGGTGGTGTGAGCCGAGGCGTTCCAAGAGTTTTATTTTGATGATTTATTTAATTATACAATTCTAATTAACTTTAGAAGTTAAACAATCATAAATTAAACAGTTTCCCATTCGTTCTTTTCACATGTCTAATTGTAAACTAAAGTAGTTAAAGCATATTAAAAATAATTCTACAGGAAATCATAAACATAGTCAATAAAATTAACAGCCACATTGAAAACTTTTTCAAAGTGGTGACATTTAATTTTATGATCATAAACACAATCCAAGTTAATTATTAATGAATATATACATAATAATCACATTAAAATATTTCAGTTTCCTTTTCTAAGACATTATCAACCATCAAGCAGATTAATTATATCTTTGCACTTCATAAAGAATGGTGATGAAGAATTAACCTTTGGAAATGAATGCAAATTAGTTCTTAATACCGAACTCGATTAGTTCGGTATCGATATCAAGATCGAATTACTTATTATTCTTAAAGCAAATTCTCATGTCGTAAAAGATGTTATCGATGGAGAAAAAAATATCTTATTACTGAGTGTGAGAAACTGTTTTAAGGTTATTTGCGTAAGGAGTACAATGTTTGCATAAATCTATGTCAAAATATGAATTGGGATTAAAGAAAGTTTGATTTAAAAACATACATTAAAAGATAAGCTACCAACCAAATCAAATGCAAATTAATAGACTTTACAAACCTGTGAGAATTCTATCTTCTCCATATTTTTGAAGTGAACATTAATAGGGACGTTTGGCACGGGAAAAACATACGAGTTGGTGACGTCACGTCGCGCAATATAAATAAATGCAACATGATTTTTATACAATATGAAACCTTCTTTGTTTTTTTTTAATATTATTTTAAAAAAACAATTTTTTTTATATTTTTTTATCTGACAAAGACAAATAAAACGGTTTTAAAATACATTTTAAATTGAGACAACAATTGAAATGGAAGACAGCAATTCTGCTCAAAACTACACAAAACCATATAAGTACATAAATTTGTAAGTATCTGTTACTACTGAAACATGCTGACCATGATTTTAAATCGAATACATTTGAGCTAGTGTCACTAAGTTACGAATCCATAATTAATTTACAACCTGAGTATATAATAAGACAAATTATCACATTTGAAATGTACAACTAATATAACGCGTTAAGCTTTAAAATATCATATTGACACAGTTTGTGTTTGAGACCTGCATTGCACATAAATACAAGCCATACTTTCAATTCTCATATTAAAACACACTTTATGTTTGAGGCTGTCGTTGCACATGTATGATAGGCCAAACTGTAAATTCTTACATTAACACACACTTTATCTTTGAGGCTGTCGTTGCACATGTATAATAGGCCAAACTGTAAATTCTTACATTGACACACACTTTATGTTTGAGGCTGTCGTTGCACATGTATGATAGGCCAAACTGTAAATTCTTACATTGACACACACTTTATGTTTGGTGCTGTCGTTGCACGTGTATAACAAGCAAAACTTTAAATTCTCTCATTGACACTGTGTTTCAGGCTGTTTCACGCATCCAAACAAAAACATTGACACACACTTGTGTTTGTACGAAACGAGACCAAAACGAAGATTGACGTGGGTCAGGCACAGGCCGGCGCCGGTCACCGGAAACCTATCTCGAGTGTTCCGTACGAATGGTGTGACATATCGATTGAGAGTAATGTAGCCGCAATCACCTTTAATGATTGCTTAAACTATCATTTTACACATTCTGTGTGACACTAAGTAATCGTTAAACAACTCTGAGTGCTATATGTTGCTCAGGTAAATCTGGTATTTTATATAAATGTGACCTGGATTATAAGTTCCACAGACAAACTCAAACTTCTGAGCTAATCTAAGTAAACTCGAATAGGATGGACTCTGTGAATGATTAACTTATTTGTTAATTTTTGTTTTAATTTAAATCGGAACATACATTCTTTAGTATTATATTTTTAAACATATGTAGGTGTTACTTATATATAACATAAATATGTGTTGAACGATAAATTACTGTTTTATAGTTAAAAAGTGTCTGTAGCTCGATCTCAGAGCAAATATAACAAAAACATTGCATTCTTAACGATCAATTAGACTTGTTTACTACCCTTACTCCAACACAAACCTATTCTATGAAGGGCCAGCGTCAGGTGGGGCGCACTATCGCACGATCTTGACCACTTCACGCACCTCTTTGACACTTGACCGACGTCACCCCTCCAGAATAGGCATTCACGCTGATACGCGCAGATAAAAATACACGTGTTTTTATTTTAATGAACGCTTTATCTAGCCATTGTAACTGCTTGTTAATTTTGATAGATTACCGTGAAGTAGGTTGGCGTTTTCTTATTTTAATCAACACTTAGTAGTACCGTGCGTCGGGTGGGTAATTAAAGTAGTTCACTTTTGAGCATTTCACATTGCCAACGGTAAAATTGGTGCTCACCTGGAGATATATTACTTACTTATTATCGCTTCGCCCAATATTTGTGCTATAAATTTTATTTTTTATTTTATTTGTACTAATTGTGGTATACAATCAATAAATAGTATCTATCCATCTATATATATTACATAATATCGACATACATATTATGTAGTATTATAATTTAATATTAATTGAATAAGCACGTTAGTGAATGTTACCTCCTTTGTTAATGTAAGAATACAGAGTGAATTCAATAACCATATTCGAACACACAGTGTAATTTAAAATCCTTGATAAGTTTTTGTGAATTCGTAAGGATCGTAAGGATGCTTTCGTGCCTATAATCTATTTATAGCTCAACGAAAACAAACAGTGAGATTCCAGGACCAATACAAGTCGCGTAGCAAAAAATATCAGAATAAGTATAATATATATCAATAACGTGCATTATAACGGTGCAGTTGCATTTGAGAATGCGTTACAGAGTCGTAAATATGTCTTAAACTATTAACAATGGCAATTGCGAAGTGTCGTACGAGCTGCTAATGTCTTATTTATGGGTTTCTGTATGTCGAACACACAGTTTTCACATGCTTATCCCTTGATCTACCTGGTATTCTACTGATTTGCGGTACTTTATAGATCTCGCAGAATTACGTACCGTTAGAATCGGCACTTTACATACATGCTGTGTAGCAGCTTGTAAGATTATGAACGATATACGTTATGTGGTTAGACCATTGTTGTTATTAATACTATGAAAGAGTAAAACTTGATGGAAGGAACTTGACTGAAACTTGGCACAAAGAAGTTTGTTTCAAGCTTTCTATATATTTTTATATGAAAATGTTTAGTTTTTTTTTAAATTATTTTACAATCTAAATATGTCCTGATAGTTCTGTTATAATATATTATATTTATATTTTATTTCCCTGGTCTATAAGGCTTCTTATAACTAACAGGACAATTGATTAGTCATATAATTCGTTTATCTAAAATTAATACAGATGAATCCAGTACCAGAATAAAAAAACAATTAAATCATATTTTTTCTTACATCACATCATAATTCCAAACTCACATTCAACTCTGAGATGTCCTGTCGCGATATACTCAACTCTGTACGGGCACATTTTTTACGGTTTCCACTCGAGTAGTTTGTATTGGTGGGATTTTAATACACGTTCAGATAGCCATTTAACCCGTACATCAACTATGTCACCTTTTACGGTCCCATATAACATGTATGGTTATTTTATGGTTCGGCTAGGGTGCGTTCAGATTCCGCTGTCATAACATTTAGGTTTCGATACGTCATTCGCCTGTGACGTGATAACGCAGCTATAAAACGTGATAATGCTTTTACGTTCGTACGCGATTTACGTTAGTTGTTTGGTGTGAAAACCAAAATATAAGTAAATATAAGTAAATATAATAGGTATAAGAAATATATATTGTAAAAGTGAAGCTGGCTATGCATTGGGTACATCTTTAGCATTGCAAATGTAAATAGGCCAGTGTTCACTTAACATTAGGTGACATAATATTTAATCATTGAATAAGAGTTCCTGTTTTAGTTACTGTTTAATAACAATCAAACAGAGGTATTTGTTTTTTTTGTTCGTTTTACATTAATAAGATCGTTTTACTAAATATCGATTAAATTTCGACGTGATTTGATTGCTTAAAATACTCTTTGATCCAAAAAGAATATTCCATATTGACACATTCACTTTACGCCGTGAAAATAACACAAAACAAATATCATTAATAACTCTATTGAATATTGAACACAAAATTTCTTAGCAGTTAACCAAAATGTAATTTTTCAATCACGAGTGTTTAACTTTCGTATGTACATTTTTCAACCCTTAAGAAAGAAAATAACGTACAGAGTTCTATAGGGATTATAGAGTTGAGTAAATCCAGCGGGGGGCTACAAAAATAATATAAATATATCACATTGCAATACGATAGCGGAGTTTGTTACTCTTTGTGGCAATAATCAATGGTTACAGTTTTTTTGATACGGTCAGTGGTTCTCAATGTGTACCTAAATTGTTTGGTCACAGAAATAGGTGTGGCGGTGGTACCTCCGGAGTCGAAACGCCAAGGGTTTTACCACCTTCAATTTGGTATTCAAGGTTCCAACCTTACTTTTCCGATCGAGAAACACCTAACCATGCCGCAACTCCTTCATGTCCCACTGCTGGGCATAGGTCTCTTCCCACAACCACAGTATGTCGGATGTTTATAAAACCCCAAATGGACTCCGACGAGGTTTAACGACTGCTATCTGTCGATAACAACCGGGGCTGACTGCTTAACGTGCCGTCCAAAGGACGGAAAATACCACTATCGGTTAGACCCATACAGTAGTTACTGACCGCGCCCGACGTTGCTTAACTACACAAGCGGCGGGGCTATGCTCGCATGCATTATTCACTACTATTACCGCTTGACTCCAAACTTTGAGAACCGCTGCATCTACCTCAACGCTCACACGTCCTAATCCTCGGCGAAATCTTCACGCTTACCGAGCACAGTTCAAAACAATTTCATACTTATTAAAACCGTCGTATCTGTCATGTCTTTCGTCATCCCGAGGGTCTTACGGTGTTTTATGGTAACCCTCAGTCAATATACGTCGAATCAATCAAGATGATTCCTACGCTCCAATGAAACTTTTGTTGCTGGCAAGCACCAGGTATGAATTCTAAGTAGCAATTATTTGGAGTTGCCGGGTACTTCTTTAGTTAAAATGCCCGAAAGTAGGGAAGATGGTTTATTCGTCCCTACTTGTGTATGTATGAAAAAATAATGTTTGTTATGGGTTAACTAAAATGTGAAAAAATAAAATATCGTTTTGTTATGAAATAATAATGTTTTTTATGATATAACTGAAACCATAAAAATAAAATATTGACAGAGAATAAAATTAGCAATTCGATTTTCCAGTAAATTTGATACTAATTAGACCGGTAGGATATACGTACCTATTTATATACATATTTGAATAAAACACAAATTTGACTTTTTCAATCGTAACGTTCATCAAAAACTCTGTAACACTTAGTTTCGTTAGAAACTCAACTTGTATATATATTTATTATAATTACAACCCTGCGCTTAACAAAATCGGTTAAAAATTAACTCGCGTGAAAGTTCTCAACAAGCGTGAAAGTTTAAAGAAAATATAAGGGCGCGACACATTGGAGCCGATAATTAAGGCGTATTCAGACTTCGATCGGAAACTATAAATAATAGAATTCCGGATCGAACCGGATCTCTTTTGTAAGCATTTATACGTTTCTTGAATACCACCCTTTCCGATCAATCGGCTTGGTTTAATAACTAGTTTGTGAATATAACGAGTAGCACAGGTGTGTTTGCTTATAATTAAATTTTGTGTACTCGTATTTTAACTATATATGACAATGTTGTACTACTATATAATTTAAGTACATTTTATATATTGTTTATTAATGGTATCCGATTAAAAAGTTATTTAAGTTAATGTTAACTATATTAAAGGGTAATTTATTACCAAATTTACTTATATACATTTCAAGTTTTATACAAGATTTCAAAAACCAACATTATTCACTATTTTTTAACCATTACAAAATTGAACCTTAATAATTAACAACGCTAAACTAGTAAAAATATGTGAGGCTGTATTATGGGAACATAATTAAACTTCTTCACTACTAAGGTAACAAAATATTATTGTAAAACTTTTAATCGCAAGATGTCAATCATTCCAATGGAACGGTGCAAAGCTGAGCTTTTAAAAGTACAACAAAGGAAAAAATAATCGAGCCTAAAATTCGTCGCGAAAAAACTGTTACAATTAGACAGTTTTTGTTCCTTGCTTTAAATTAAAAAAAACGAGTGACAAAACTACAAAGACATATCGGGTTGGGGTGGGACTTCCCCCAAGAAAGTGTTAGGTGACAGTAGCGTTCGCGATTTGACGAAGGCCTTTGTAGTTTTTTTGTTACAAATAAATACCGTAGGATCGTCTTGCATAAATTAACGCGTATTAGAGCATGAATATTCCCGTGTGTAATTTTTTGCGAGCTTCCACCGACTTTCGTGTGGGAAGCTTTTTTGTTTTTTTTTCAATCGGCGTCTCGATGTTAGGATGTGATACCTACGATACCTCTTATAGTTCGTTCTTTTTAATGCCTTTGGATTAAGATTTGAAGATCATATACACTTGGACAGATCTAATACTTTCGTATAAATGTTTTAGTTCAAATATGCACGCCCTTCCAAAGTCTTTGTTGGGTGACAAAAATTTAGTTTAGTGGCGGGGAGTCCATTTTTAAACTAGAAGATATTTACATATGTTTCTTTTATAAGTTTCATATAATATTATTATCCATTTTAGTCAATAGTTAGTGGAGTTGGTTATTTTACGGCAATTATTTTTAGGCAAATGAGCATCTTATTTTGATTACTTTGACAGTGAAAATTTAACATAGAACGAATGCAACCATAGACATTAGTATTACCATAATATAGTACGTGCAATGGGAATACAATGTAAAAACATGTAGTTAATGGGCTTACAAATACTAACCAATTCTCATACAAACAATAAATTAATCTCCCAAGTTGAATACTAGGAACGCGTACACAAATTGCGAACAACTCCCGTCATGCCTAAAGTATCATATCATACGAAATGCGGACATTGTACCCCGATATTTATAGCCCCTATAGTCTAAGTCCAAGTGGACAAATTTACGACACTCCGTACCTAATAAATCATTTTCCTTCGCGACGTTTTAAATACATTTTTATACTCAAACCCGATGTAGAGTTCAGGCGAAATTTATAAGTAATTTGCGAATAAATCTTCCTAAGTAAGGGGGACTTTTTTGCTACCTCAATGTCTAACACAATGTAAGGAGACTATTAACGTCGTGTACCGATAATTGTCACACATATTTTAAAATTTCTCCCTCAATAGACATCTACCTTTTGTGTTTCGTACATTTTATGAGAAATAGGGAATGTTATTATTTTCCACCGACAATGAATACTGATATTCGAAGAATCCCGCAGTTGACGGAATTAGAATTAAGTTGATGCTCGTTTTTTTCAGCCTGACGGGAATATTTTTAATAATTGTAAAATTATCTTTTGTTGCAGAAGGTGAGTGCAGAATACAATACAGCTTATTAGCTACAGAATACAGAATTTGATTCAATGAGTAAGTAAGATCTAATTTATAATAACAGAACTCTCTTATACTATTGTACTTTTTACACCGCTATGTATTGTTATTTATTTATTTTATATACGTTTTCTATACGAGCAGTGTAGCCATATTGTGTGTATAAGTAAAAAATCTTATAATCATTATATCTTCGTCTTTAAAAAATTATATTGAGGTAGCCTAATCAACTCGAAATAATGCCTGTTATCAAAGATTTTTAAACTATAACGCATGGTCGTTTTTATAGCTCCGAGCATAAGATTTATAAATAACTAATGTATATTAGGAGTAAAAAAATAGGTTATTAAATAGTTTATGACAATTATTATAACAAAATTAGTCAAACTCAAAAAAAAGTTGGCCTGTATGCTTTGCTATGAACTATGTTTTGTTGAAAATTGATGAATATAAGGATGGTGCTAATGAAAGATAGATAGAAAGTAATGCATTGACCATGACTTTAACCATGTATATAACTGGTCCATTGTACATTGATCTGATTATAATGAAATCAAAGCGTAAACAGATCACCTGTCAGTTAATTAGACACCCATATTGTCTAATGAACAGGAAGCCATTGGACCCATTCAGGCAGCGTATTTGTTTTGTGTCATCGAACCTATGACACCAAACTAACATATAAATGTATAGATCTTCCAGTTTAAAAATACACGACCTCCACTAAACAAAATTATTTTAATGTGTGAATGCGTAT
>DWNJ01000265.1:0-16849 GCA_018250275.1 Udranomia eurus | reverse complement strand
GATGTTATAAGGCAGAAATAGGTGTGGCGGTGGTGCCTCCGGAGTCGAACCCTTTAAGGTTCTACCACCTTCAAATGTCACGTAAATGCCAGTTGGTCTATTAGCTAGTCATATACAGAAGATAGATATCTGAATTCAACTAGATTTATATATCTATAGGTACTTATAATATAATATAGAGGAAAGATTTGTTTATTTGAATTGAATAGGCAATTTTTTTTTTGCCATGTTATTCTACATTATCCCTGAAGAACATTGGCGATAGAATTCTAAAAATATAAAGGATCTGTATGAAAACTTCAATAACGTAACGTAACGCGTAAAAAACATTAAAATTACAAAAATTAAGTCATATATCGCGTACGCTGCGAAAATTATTGACAATAAAGCAAAGTAATGTACTACAGTTTTATAAAGGACATCAACAAAAAAATCCGCGATCCCATTTGTTATAGCTAGCTATTACAGCTAAGTCAAAATAACTACTTTCTCATTTTAAAATATGCAATAGAAAACAAACGCCGGTATAAACTTAGTACCTGGGTATTTTCGTACATAGTTAAAAACATTTTCTTAAACACCTCTTATAACCTAACTTTATAACGTAATAGGTTCAATACGAAAAAATAATATTGTACCAAATTTTACAATAATGTATTAGATGTTTTTATAAGCTAGCTTCAGCAACATAATGTTTCTTTAAAAAAATTGTGTTTAAACCTAAACCTTACAAAGATATATCTGGACATCAATCGGATTCGGAATATGGACAAGTATGGAATTTCAATTCGGCAAAAAGCAATTCGTGTGTTTCGATTTAAGTGATGCAGTTTTCAGTATGCATAAATATACAATGTGATCGAACTATGGGCACGTCTCAAATGACGTCAAAGCTACGATACAGAAGCTGCAATTGGGCTTCAGGGGTTCAGGGCTCAATCAGGAGTCACGTGAACATCGTAAATGTCAAACAATTACTGTCATTTTGTGTACTCAAAAGATATTTTTAATTATTCTATAGGTATAAAAGTATAATAATATATATATTTGACAACTGATAATTCTATATACGGTCGTTTTTTGTCGACAGCGAGGCAATTTTTAGTATTAGCATTAATTAAAAAAAAAATGATTAAAAATATGAACAAAATAAACAGAAAAATTTATTACCAACTATTATTCTATTAACTATCATTGAATACAGAAAAACATTATATAATAAAATAACACCTATTCATAACAAAGTCTCCAGTCATGCTGGAGAAGTGAAAAAAAAAAAGTTAAAAAGCATGCATTTTATATGATGTTAAGTGTCGACCTTAGGGTCGATTACATTGCTATTGCTACAAAGAGACTAAGTTGGAACGTCTAGTTGAGCTCCTCTATCGAACACATTCTTCAAACCCGCACACAGCCCGAATATTTAATTATACTTAGGTAACGCCGTGACTGAGCTAGTCAAGTCAGGCGAGGCTTTAACTTTGTAATAATGAAGTTCGCTTACAGGTAACTTACTTTGATCACTCTATTATAAGACGGAAATAGTCGAAAAGCTTCAAAAGTCGAACCAAGAAAGGTTATTCCTTCAATAATATAATATATAAAATTTCAGTATACAAATATACAAACAAATATACTGAAGCAAAACAAATGTCCATTACTAAGGAGGAAAAGCATTTTCTATCCCTTACAAAATGACTTCACAATGTCGATCCGGAATCTAATACTGTTCGTCGGAGATTACAAGCATTGTACTATACTGAAGATCATAGTGCCTACATATTGACTACTTAGTAACATACTAACGGACGAAAAGTGCTGTGTATATAAGTATTGTGGACATATAATCAGATATCAAATAGATTGTCTTAAAAAAATGCTAAAAATCAAGGCTCAAAATATACCTTAAATCGAATAGAAAATTTATATGAAAAATCAAACTATATTAAATTTTCTCCATTCCAATATAATTTTTCAAAACACTCTAATATGAGTCCATTGGAATAATTAAACAACAAACGCTGTATGATGTGAAAATAACATAGCGTATGATTAAATCTCGGCGTAATAGCAGGTCAAAGCGAACCATTAAACCTGCACAATAATCAAAGTCAATTAGCGGCTAACACTCGCTATACTCGCCTCGGCAGTGTTGACGTCGCTGAGCCCTTGCAGGCAAAGTCGATTTACTTCCATTTTAGTTTCTGCGACATCGTTACTGTCTTGTTAGTTAAATGTCTTAGTTTATTAGGTTAATCACGACTGAAAATAACCCAACATTATTTACGTTTAGAACCCCGTTGTCTATTTACTCAATAAGTAAAAACCAACGTTATACAGAGTGCAAATAATATAGCGTATGATTAAATTTTAGCGTAATAGCAGGTCAAAGCTGACTATTAAACCTGCACAATAATCAAAATCAATTAGGGGCTAACACTCGCTTCACTCGCCTCGGCAGTGTTGACGTCGCTGAGCCCGGAATTGTAAAGGCGATTTACTTAAAATATCTGTCTAGCCATTCTACAACCAACATGCCAACATTGTTCAAAAGAAAATCGGTAGAGAGAAAAATAGAGACGTGAAAATACTATAATGGATTAGTTTTGTACGAAAAATTACACTATTTTAAAATTTCTACATATCAAACTAATTAGTTCACAAACCGATGGAGTCATATTCATAATTCATTCATCATATTTTATTTTCAAAAAATTTGTGTACAATATGTTGTTCAACAGGCAGAAAGCTCAAACAATTTTACTAGCTTTGTGGTGTGCAAATATACCCGTAATACATTTCACAAGTCTCGGCGTAATGTCGGGTCAAAGATAATCATCAAACCTGCACAATAAACAAAGTCAATTAGCGGCTAACACGCGCTAAACTCGCCTCGGCAGTGTTGACGTCGATGAGCTGTCGCAAAGCCGCTTAACTTCCATTATTTGTTACTGCAACGTCGTTACCATCTTTCCTTCTAGTGGTTTTAAAGAAAGTAGAAAATAAGCAAAAAAATTCAATATTATGATTGAATAACATATTCCTATGTATATGCATTATTAGTTTCTGCGACATCGTTGGAATATCCTTTTAATTCTTCTAACGAGATAGAAGACTTTATGATGGTGATGTTGAGATACCGGTTCTTGTTGAGAATAGCCGTTGTTAGCGTTAAATGAGCTATTCATTAATTGTCAAAAAATTAAATGATAAATAATTAATAGTTTAAAAAACTAAAAAACCGCTATCAACAGTACCATAATAATCATATGTCCTCGTCATTAAGAGAAATGGACAGAATATGTCAAAACTAATGTAATGAGCTCACAATCGATATGGTTACTAGTAGGCAGTCCTTGGTTCCATCAGCCATATTCCATCATCAGACCACTATGGTATGATAATATTATATTGTCAGGTAATCTACATATAATTGCCAAGTTTCATGATACAACAATTAG
Organism: Udranomia eurus; assembly: GCA_018250275.1. NCBI lineage: Eukaryota > Metazoa > Arthropoda > Insecta > Lepidoptera > Hesperiidae > Udranomia > Udranomia eurus. The sequence goes on along the minus strand of DWNJ01000265.1, from coordinate 13,388 downwards.
AAGTGCGTGTAATTCAGATGCTTAGATTTTATTACATAATTACAGGTTGACCTAGTAAAAGCGTTTTAAAAAATCGGTTTTAACTTGTAATGTGTTATTAACTACTTTAAACCAAAAACCACACGCTACGCCTTATAACAAAAGTGTTCTTCCTGCTGTATTCTGCGTCGAACGGTGTGGTGAAGAAGAGACATTTTATCGATGAGTTCCAACTTAGACCTCGAGGGTAGGTTAGGTTAGGTTTCAACTTAGGAAATAACGTTTCTGCATTGAGTTGAGATAGACAGATATTCCAGCAATGACCTAACATCAGGTGGACTGCAGGCTCCGTTTTTGTAACTGCAGTAGCAAAGGTTTGATACCTTAATGAACAAAGAAAGTAGAAACATATAAATCAAAACCCATTAGCAGTTTGGCAATACACGAACCCCCCCACGGGCCACCAAAGCTGCAGAATCATAAAGCCGATTAACAACTTCCACTACTGGGTGCCGTGGGGCCCGGTTCCGGCGCTTCTCTTTTATTCGACCATTGCTTTGTGTAGGGCTTCGCACAGTACGTGCGTATTGTGACCGACGAAATTTGCTTTCAAACTCGCATTATAATTCTGTGTAAAGCACTATTGGTTCTTCTTATTGGAGTTTAGGCCGATAATTTCGTGTCTGCAAGACCCTTTTGTACTTTGTAATGTTTGCGGACACCACTTGCATTAGAAAGTGGTGTATATATATATATACTTCTTCTTACTTTATAAGCTATATCATAGGAACAATTTTATATACGAAACAGGAGATTAGGACTAACAGAACGGATTATATAATAGCGGCGTTTCAAACCCAATAAAAGATGTGGTAAAATATTTTTATTGCATGTTGCATATTTGCAGGTCCACAACGACCTCATAACCTCAACCCCGTCGTTGGAAAATTCGTGAGAGGTTGAGACTGCCGTTTTGTCGCCTACATAAAGGCGATATGGTCGCAATCAACACACTACTTAGATATTCCTGCATAGTACACTTCAATGGGACGCTTAAAATACAAAACAGAAGATTCTGAGGCGGCGTTGTGTAGTAATTTTCTGTTGCAATTTTACACCTTTTCCCCCTTTATACACAGGCCTACTTTAATTAGTACTTTGAATAATATACCTATATGATGTATATGTATAAATAAAATAAAAATAAACGCTTTCACACTCATAGCCCCACACTAGGATTCCCGGTGTCGTGGGTGCCATGGACAACACAAAAATATAACAACACAACCCAACCAACCCAGACCGAGAACAGAAATTTAAACTCATCATCCAAATTTCTGCCTTGCTGCCGCCGTCCGGGTCGCCGATGTATATTTTAAGTCCATTCCCGGAATTCGAAATCATTAATGTTTATTGAGCTTGCGCATGGAACTTAATCAACGCTTTCGTTTGAAAGTGAAAAAAAGTACCTATGAACTTATAAACTTGTGAGTTACTTTCTCACCTCTGAGAAGAAGTATTTTCTCTTAAAGTATGCCATTACCAACGTGATTCAGCTGCGACACATCAATTAGGTAAAGACACTAAAACGTTACCTGATATTTGTGTATTATTTTAAGACATTTCCCAATATTTTTAGAAACGAGAATAGAACAGATAAAATATTGTTGCCTAAATTTCCCACGTAACTGTTTAATATTAAGCAATTTGAAGTTAGTTACAAGTATTTTTCGGAACCAATTCGCGCTTTGTTTAGAATTTTTCGTAACCGATCTTCGCGAGATATATCAGCGCTATTTATTCTCCTAAAGTGGTTCACACTCTCGTTGAAGAATCGGCAGGTGCATATGATAGTGTCGATCACTATTCCCCTTATTTATTGCGTCGCGTCCGAAGTCAAAGTGATATGGGACGGGACAATTATATATTTCGCCGACCCTTTGAATCTAGTGAGAGAATACTGTCAAACTATTTTTCGTATCGTAGGTGAAGAGAAGAGTGTTATGTAACGCAATCTTAACTAATAATAAAAAGATTATTAGAAGGTGGTGGGACCTTTTACGGTTCGACTCCGGAGGCGCCACCGCCACAGGTATTTCTGGTTTCCAACAGTAGTGTTCTTGCTGCTGTGTTCTTGTTTGAAGGGCCAGCGAGACATACTTAACCAAGGCGTTATAACTTAGTCGTCAGGAGTAGCGACGCATTTGTCGTCGACCTAAGAAAGATATCCACGGACGGAAGTAACCAGTAACCGATCATTTTGATCAGATGGACAGTGTCTACCTCAGTCATAGAAAAAGGAATATGCGTTTGTGTGTTACAATTTCACCCCATAACTTTTCAAACGCTCATCGAGATATTTTCTACAAACATGAGGGGATACATAGGGGAACAGAAAGGGTTAAAGTTAGTTTTTGTGGAAATAAATATCGCAACTAAAAGCTAGTACCCTAGTATGTCTTAACTCGATTTACGGTGTGCTCAAAAGACGGTTATAACTGAGAATTTGTTATAAAATGCAAGAGTGGTTATATAAAGAGGCTGGAGACACAAATTAATTACCATAATTAGGTATTATACCTTTGTACAAGAAAAGCCTGCATTAAAGCGATTAAGATTTTACAGGTCTCAATCGTTTTTTGGTTCGCTTCAATAACTTTCCAAGGATTATCCCGTAAAGCAAACCTTGTGAAAGACATTTAATATACTTTTCATTAAAATTCATAAATACTCACACAGAATAAATATTTGAGTTCCTACATTCAATAAAAGCTAAACCCCTTCCTTCACCACATTTATGCGAGATTCAATTATGCCAAACAAATATACCAAAGGATTTTCACGTGAAAATATTAGAAAATTATGAAAAAAAACACCCAATATACGTGCGTGCGTAAATAAAAACGTCTATCGTTCATTCATTCACCATAAATAAAATCCAAGTGGTTCGGCAGAACATTTTATTATATCCCCCGCAATTTTCAGCATATTAACAAAGCAATATTTCAACAGATTGGGCTCAACGAAGCGACATAACGTATCAGAATTAGCCCCAAATTGGGTATTACATTATTACAATGCCGTGTAGTGTAATGACTGAGCGATTGAATGAACGAACGATTTATTTCCCTTACAGGTGCCTAATTTGCGACTGGTAAATTCGAACAATGAAATGATTTCCATATTCGAATATTGCGTCAGTCTGTGAATGAATCCTTTTGAATAATTTTCCTAACGGCTTGGTCTGTGTTCAAACCACTTTCTTAATATAGCTTTCTTAATAAAGCAAAATTAAACCATTGTTGTTGTACATGTGTTCTGATATGAATAAAGGTGGCACCAAAGGTGGAAAAGGTGGCATTCCGGAGGCACCACCGTTACACCTGTTTCTGCTTTATATCAGCCGTGTTCTATTTTAAAGGGTGTGGTCAGGGAGACATACTTAACCGAGGCGTTCCAACTTAGTCCTCAAGGGTAGCGACGCATTTGTGGTCGACCTAAGAAAGAACTTCTAGATCCTATCTTGGGTTGATTACAGATGTCCATCGGGGCAGTCACCACGTACCGTCAGGTTGACTGCATGCTCGTTTGCTACCTCCTAGTTATAAAAAATAAATGTACATATTCCGCTTGAGGCGTTCCGCCTTTGTCCAAAGAGTATCAGTTCAACTTTGATCTACTTTAAACAGGGTATTTGTGCTATTTCAAGTTATATAGTAGTAGTCAACAAAAATGTAGTTCTGACGAGAAAAATATAAAAATCGATAATAGTAATATCGAAGACTAACTTTATTTTATCTTATAGTAGGAGCGTGCCGGAGCACAGATTTGAAGATCTTTTTAAGAGTGATACGCCTCACGTAATATAATTATATGTTCTACTTGCTTTTGCGGCTTTGCCCGCATTATAAAGTAAACAAAGAATTTCTTGGGCGATGCCCTATAAAAAATACATGCACCTCCTTTTACTACCCCTTATAGTTCCCCTTATGGTACCCCTGATAGTTAGTACTTATAGTTTGATCCAGTAGATGCCGCTGCTAAGTATTCTATTTCTTACATAGTTTGTATAAAAGGTACATGTAAAAATAATCTATGACCTGCCCCATAAACTCCTCTATCTTTCAGTGGGTTTTCACTGGGTTTTCACAGCCGTTCTAGAGATTGAGAGATTGCCCCGTACAAACAGAATAACAGACAGGCAGAAATTTTTAAAATGGTTGGTTAGGTATTAGTACAGTAAAAATAACACACTGCACTTGAAAACAGTATTTAGTAGTTTAGTATTAGTAAACTACTAGTTTTGAAATCACAGACAGACACTTCGCAATTTTATTTATATGTATAGATTTAAACTTTATTGAACCTTACATGGAGAGGAAAAAAGACGGTATCTATATTTAATAGATAAATGTTTCACAGTATAACCATAGCAACTGTCACACATACATCTAAAACATTTTTAAAAGAATAATATTTTTATGGAACTTTCGAAAGAATTGCGGTACGAACTTAATACTTTAATGTAAACGAAAATCTGATGTCTGCCATTCCCCGACCGTGCACGGTGTTCCCGAACCGGTGTTCAATCAATCTTTTGACAAGGCCTAGAAGCGGATTTTATTGGATTTTATTCTCAATAGAATTCGAACTTCAAATTAATCTATCATATGGTGTCTGGGAATATAAAAGAGTCAGTTTATTTGTTTGAACTGTACGAATACGAATGCTCTTTCAATATGTTATTTTATTATATGTATATATATTTAATGTAATATTTTAATGTCTTATGACTGTCGTGCGACTGTTAAATTATATATATAAATTATGTACTATTTTATACATTTAATTATTTTTTATCGTAACAGGTAAAAATTGCAAATTCAAATCCCAATATAAGAAAGATTTTGGTAGAGATATACTATATTTTGCTTGTTCGGTAAGTCGTATTTCAGTGGCATATGGTCCATCCACCATTCACTGTTGGACGTAGGCCTCCCCATCTGATGCCACTCCGACCGGTTCTGCGCCTTCTGCATCCAGCAGTCCTCACATGTACTGTATACATTGGGTAGAAGAATTCCTTACTAATAAAGTTTGTTTATGAATGAGTAGGTATATTATAAAGCATACTAATTATAATAATATTATAGATTAAAGTGTCTGCACTACTTTACTACATACTGTTACTTATATTTTGAGTATAATACACTCTTTCGTCGTGCACAAAAATATTTACATTTTATATATTTTATATTTACTCCGTCGCCGATGAAGCGCGTCCCTTATTCTTAATGACTGTAATTAACGTTCAGTAAACGATAAAAATCTCGTATGTTTTTGATCAATTCTAAAATGACGTTTACTGTAATTATCCCCAAAAACATGGCTGAAGCCAATTTACAGATTTTATAAATTCAGACGTGACCCTGAGCAAGGTCTAAGGGGCATTCTAGAAACGAGACTGGCTCATTCTTTTAAACACTCTAAGTAAATACCAGTATTTATTTTATAGATATATTGATCGATTTCCACCTCTATTCTACTTCATGAGATTTTTTTCATGACTACGGTAGCAAACGAGCATGTAGTCCACCTGATAGTAAGTGGTTACTACCGCCCATGGACATCTGTAATCAACCCAAGACAGGATCGAAGTTATTTCTTCGGTCGACCAGAAATGCGTTGCTACCCCTGAGGACTAAATTGGAGCGTCTCGGTTAAGTATGTGTCCCTTACGACACCCTTCAAACCACAACACAGCAGCAAGAACACTGCTATTATAAGGCAGAAATAGGTGTGGCGGTGGTATAGGACTTCTCTTCTGAATATAGACATAATAGTGAATATGGTTTATCTACACAAGTGTGTACGGCAGCTCATTTTCCATCAGGTGAGATAGCAATCCAATACTATAATTGTATAAAAAGGTCACTTTAATATGAATTTAACTAAATATACATATGAAATAAGACTACTTTATATTAACGTATATACTTGTGGATCTTTGGGAGAATTTTAGTATTGTTAGTTTGGCTGTGAACATCCTGTTCATTGACATTAATCATGTCTTTTGTTACTTTGGGTAACATAACAAAATACTCTACCACCAATCTGAAGTACCAACTATACGAGTATGTACAGCGAATACAAAAATATTTATTGCCGAAAAAAGCCAAAGGTTGGGACTAGTTTAAAATAGGGACACGTAATGACCATTGTCAAGAGAAATGGCATTATTAGAACAATGCGATAAAAATATGGAAACGGCAGCCATGTTGCGTGAAACACCAGAGGGCGGCCATTTTGATTTATACGACGCATTTGTCAGTGGCGATGTATAGAGATATGTCGCAGTGGCGCGCCTTGCGGCTTGCCTTGGCTTTACTGGAATAGAGAAAATAGAAAGAGAGTTTAAGCGTAGTAAAAATATCAAAACTAATAAAGTGGGACTTAATATCTTAAAGCTTACACACAATAATTACTTTATATGACTTGTAACAATTGTTATGGACAGTCCAAATATAACATAAACTATCTGAAATCGTAGATGCGTTGTATCTTAGTTATCGTATTCATAACATTCTCATAAATGTAAGAAAACTTATTTTAGGTTTAATATAATTTTTAACATACATTATAGTGAAAATCAGAAGTTGTCAGAATAACTTAGAATGTTGTCTGCGATAACATTTTATTATCACACGAATTTTCGATGTGAGACTTTTCATATAGCAACAACTAAACAATAATATGGCAGTTAACTGTATTGAACGACCCTTATTAGCCCGCACACAACAGCGAATAGAGCTTTCCAGAATTATTCTTCAAAATGATATAAATAATTTTGAAGATACATAGTTTATCTAACACTATTATTGTTTTAGAAAACAAGTTACAGCTTTCAATTCAGCTGGAATATTTAATTTCATCTTAATTTACATAACATCATGCTAACTTTCACAATTCAAGAACTCATCTCATTCGTCCCGTCTTTCATAATACTTGTAAAACTCACACACGCCAAGACAAACAATTTTATATGAGTCTTCGTAATGTATGCATACGGCTCTGGTACATTTATTTTGGGGAAAAGAAAAATGTTATGGACTTCTGTATAGGTCGCGAGGTAATAGAGGTCAACCCGTGATGTATGGGTAAATTTTCTCGCCTCAAATTCAAGTTGCCTATTATTATGTTGCGATTCTATTCTATAACATCTTAGGTTCATCTACCTATACATAAATGGCATTTTGCGTATTCTGAATAGGCATAAAACTTTATTCTTTTATAAACTTAATTGTCATTGTTCTTTATTGTTTCATAGATTTTCGATCTCATTGTAGAAAAAATCGACCTAAATTCAGATTCGGAAAAGGTGTTTGAAAAATGAACGCTTAAAAAATATATTATATGAACGCTTATAGTACGTTTTAAGTTTTAATGTTTTAAGCTTACGTTTCCTACAAATTAATGATTTATACGAATTGCGATAACACAGCTTAAATATTGCACCTGATTATTTGAAATGTATGTAAATGTTAATACAAATTGCGATCACAGTTTGGGTTTTTTACCTGATTATTTATTTATTTACACTTTATACACCGGACTTAATGCTAAAAGCATCGAAACGTCGTGTGAATAACCATCACTTGTAAGTTACACGTGATAGTTATTCCCATCAGTAATTGACCATCACTTATTTAAAACTCGAAATAGTGTCGATATTGACAATAAAATCGAACCACAAAATGATCTTTCAACCATTTCTCCTTGCTTTACAGGAACTCAAATAATTACTTCTAGATTCAACGTAATACGTACTTCAAATTATCAAGAATAACTTACTAATGTTTACAAAGTAAGTGTTTCAATAAGCTGACTTATCATTTTTTGAAATCTTAACTAATTACCGATACCGCACTACGACCTACCATTTAATTAGATGGAATTCCACTTTTTATACCTTGCTCGCGTTTAACGAGTTTAAAGCCCGAATATTTGTGTAACAACATCCATCAGCTAGGCAAACGTGACTCACTTCCCTAACCGTGTTTGTGCAGAGTAGCTTCTTACAGAGGCTACGTTGTCAGTTGTTAGCAGTTACGTGAAAGCTAGGGTTGTATTGGCATCAGACTGATCAACTTAGTCTAATCGTCCGATGCTCACACAGAGCAGCTTTCCTAGAGGCTACGCTTTAAATTCCCATTAAATCCGCTTTTGTTAATATTTACGTTTTAAGATTGTGTTTTCTAAATAATGAATATTTAGATTAAATTAATCTTATAGTGATAAACAAAGATAATATACAAGTAACCGTACTCCAAAGGTCTCGGCGAAAAATCTTATCTAATTCTATAATTTTTACTCTACTCCAGAGAGACATGTTAAAAGCTGAATGCTTCAAATTACTGAGAACGATCGCCATTATCTGTAACTACAGATAAATGTTACTACCAACCAAATTTCCGTTAAACTACCGTTTAATGTTCGTCTCTGTTCGAAATCTAATCGCGGGACATACTAAGTATCGTGTCAATCGAACATTAAAACCGACAACAGCCCGTTCCCAGCGTTTTACACGCCAACAATATTCAATACACAAATAACACGTCGGTTACTCATCGCTTAGAATGTGCCTGGATGCGTTCGAAAATAGTTTGATTTTCTTTTTTTTCTTAACAGCAAACGACCATCGACCATGGATTATTTTCCATCCTTTTTTTGCGTAGACCATTCTGCGTATAGTCAACGACACGAGATTATATGAATTGAAAATTCAAAACGTTTTTTTTCTTCGTTATGACGACGGACAGAAGACGGTCAATATGGTTCTCTGTTAAATATCAATCGATGTCGTTAATACATGAACATTTTTAGTTTATTTTATAAGTCTGTATGTGTTGAATATCATACAAAAATTATATTATTTGTACAGTGTACTGGCAATACAATACCCTATTCCACTTATTTGAAGTTGTAACGGACATACCTGTAGTTTATTTTCGGCATTCAAAACGGACGTTTAATTAATATTCTTAGTTATGTGTTAATGTAATTTCCAATACACATGATATACAAAATATGGTAAATCGTTTAACGGGTATGAATTCAAATTCTATGAAATATTCTTATGAAAACCTATCAGGCATGTGACACATTCCGATATACATATCAACGTTCGATGCATTAATTATTAAGTATTTAATTACCACATCTAGCTTCTTAATATCCATGACGGATCGACCCGTAAAGAAGTGAAATGTGTGTACAAAAATAAGTAACAAAAGGACCCTCGCAGCTATATTGTGGTAAAGTGCCTATCGAAAGTATTAGAGTACATCGTAGGGTAGGTACCGTTAATAGGTACCATTGTTGAATCGGAACCGGAAATGTAGCGTTTGAACTATTAACTTTACTTATGGTTAGTCGTTAGTTTAAGTGGTCAAAGTTCATGACTTCGCGATACCGACTAATTATGGTTTAACTTTCAAGTTGTTTTCTAAATTAGTTGGAGATAACTGCTATTTCTGCAGACTTCTTGGAAGCAAAGTACGGTTCTGGTTGGGATTTAGTGGAAGGAATAATGTTAATGCACATTGCATTAAATCAGTTTGTGTCCACTACATGCATGTATGATTAAAAACTTAAATAAACGATACGAACGAAAGAAAAAAGATAAATTGAAAAACTTGCACTTTTGTTCATACGTTTAACTAAAGTATTTATCTGTCATGATATTTTTTATTTAATTTATTTAAGAAAATAGGTATGAGATTAGGTCCTGAAATTGCAAATAGAAAAAGAAACGAATTTTTTTTATCTGTATTAAAATATAATTAAAAGTGCTCTCGTAGGTAAATGATTTAACTCGCAGGTAGGTATCGTGTGAAAATCAAATATTTTTTTTTTTTGGGAAATGTGTAGTCCCTTGTGGCCCTATTGGCCTTTATTTACAACTTCACCGGTTTTTGTGACAAGCCAAGGAAGGGCTAAAGCCGGGACGACGGGAAGACTATTGGCTGAGAAGAGTGGAGTTCGGACTTCAAACCTCGGCCGAAGCTTTGGTCCGTCGTCTTTCCCACCTACTTCTAACGGGGAGTTGTGGTTGACAAAAGGGCACCTCCACCTGTGAGATCCATAATAAAATTTGGATACCAATCGCTTTTATAGGGATATGATGGTAACTCGTTACCATTACTTATCTGGTGGTAGAAGCTTTTACGTTTCGACTCCGGAGGCACCACCGCCACACCTCTCTCTGCCCCATAACAGCAGTATTCTTGCCGCTGTGTTCTGGTTTGGAGGGTGTGGTTAAGGAGACATACTTAATCGAGGCGTTCCAGCTTAGTGCTTTTCATAAAAAAATTAAGGTACCTTTTTTCTTTATTCATACTCTTTACCTCTTATTTTTCATTAATTTATCGCGACCGTGTCAGACAAAAGGGTAACTTGTATGATATATTATACTTATGATACCTTAAATTTCATATAGAATACGCCGATACCAATATTCATTAAAACCACTGCAATAAACACAAATAAGAAACATTTAACCCATTTTGTTATACAAAAAGTCGCGTCACTACACAATTTTTGTACTATCACAAACAGGCGCGATAATTCCCGCCCATAATTTCCCTGGAGGGCGAATAAAAATAAAAGAAGCTGGTCAGTAAAACCCTACATTCCTTAGTCATTGCTAGTTAGGAGTTTTCTTTCACGTTTGACTAACGATGCTTCACGTGGTATTGGACCGTACCCAAATATTCGCTCAACGTTTCCCCACCTCGAGGGAAATAGACGAAAATTGCATGTCTTGCGCGTTAACTTGTTTGCACTATTATACCGTCTCGGCCGGACGTCTCGAGGTTTTTCTGCAAGGATTAGCCGCCATATTGAATTTCCAGCCAGCTTTCTCGGATAGTGTTAAAGCGGTTTTTATTAAAAACCTCCCTTTATTATCTTGCACTTAGAAAAGTGTAAGGAAACCTTACGCATTTTTCAGACAACTTCAACTAAATTTGTGTATATTATTTTATCATAATATACACAAACGTAGTATTATATGTTATGATAAAATATATAGCAATAATAATTAATTTCTTGATCCCTTATTTCCCTAGAGGAGGAAGAAAAAAGTAAGATTTTTATTTTAAAAAAGTAAGATTATATATAATAAATTACATATATTAAATACATACATATATCCATATACACTAATAAGTTTTATGAATGGGACAAAAAATGCTCTTTGACTCTTCTTTTAAATAAATAAATTGATTGATGATAGACCAAAGTCCAACTGCATCTCTATTAAAAAAATCATGGCTCCACGGGCAAGCGTTTGCTCTTGGTGTCCAACGCCTTCTGAACGTCTTAGAGAACTTTTTCAAGGATTAGTCCCGCCTTATTATGTGTTTAATGTGGATAGTCTGCTTAATCATAATCTGCTTTATATTAAAAGTTTCCTTTAGAATGCTTCAGTTTTAAGCACAGTATATTTTATTAACATGTCAGGTTTCTATCCATTCTTATATATTGTTATTTAATTATTTCAATTGAAACTTGCGGATGCAGCTGAGGCGAAAAATACTAAAATCGTTAGACCACGTGATCCAAGGAACAAACTCTATTAAGGCCTAAATTTCTCTGAGCAAATTTACTTGGAAAACACTGATTTAGAAAATATTTCAAGCTTCGTCCCGCTTTACTTCACAAAAGTGTTTTTTTCCTAATCTTAATGAAAATCGAAGGAAATTTTGAAGGTAGAACATTTTGAGGTTTGACTCCAGTCCTCTGGGGTAACAACTCATTTGTGGTCGACCTGAGAAAGGTCGATGCTGTCTGGAGTTGATTACAGATGTCGATGAGTGACAGTGACCACTTACCATCAGGTGGAATGCATGTTTGCTGCTTCAATTAAAGAAACCTATAAAGCAATAGCTAGTCAAATGACTAGTCATTATGTTAACTAAATAGTTAGATTAATTATGATTTAGAATTTTTATTGCGTTACGCGTGAGGCTCCGTTAAGTTAAGTTAAGTTTCAGTTCTTGAAATTCTAGAGTAACATGACTCTATCCACACAAAGGTTTCAAATAAATGATCACGCTCCTACACTTGTTTCGTATTAATAATAGTACCTGGATGTCCCAGCTTTGTTCGGTATTTTTAAATAACAACTTTGTCTAACCTCAAACCAAACAGTGTTGCTTAGCAACGCCATCTAAAGTAGCTTTAGTGTCGCTGTGTCCGTAAAGCAGTGAGTTGCTTCCAATTAAAAAAATAACTCTTTTACTATTCGCCAATAGATGTCAGTTTTTCATTGCCAAAAAACATACATAAAACAAAGTTGTCTAAAAATGAAACCTAGCTAGATAGATTTATCTATCGCCCCCGAAACCTTCTGCGTGCATTTTATGAAAATCAGTTGGATCCGTTTCCGAAATTCAGGTTATATATAAATATATTGTATACAATAATTGCTCGTTTAAAGGTATTAGATTACCAATTTGGTAATTTGTCCTATTATTAGTAGCTAATATTATGTAACATCAAAGGTTTCCCTAAACAATAGCATACATCCGAAACTGACTGAATAATCAACATATCACGGGTGGTAAAACATTTCAACATTTTTATTTTTGCCTGCAGCAGCAGCAACAGCAACAACAGTGTTCTTGCTGCTGTGTCTGGCTGAAGAGTGTGGTAAGGGAAACTACTAATACTTTTAACCAAGCGTTAACCAACCAACTTGGTTGGTTAACGTCTTCAAAACATGGTACCTCCAGAGTTACCACCACCACCAGAAAATGTTCTACCACCATTTAACCGACGATCTAAGAAATAACTTAGATCCTGTCTTAAGTTGATTACAATTCTTTTCAACGAATCCTACGTAAAATACATCCTTCGCTCATAAACATTTCACATGAAAGTTGATCTGAACAAATTAGTTCTATCGTTTCTAAGAAAACAATAATCCTAAGCATTTACTTGTAACACAATAAACTCCGTAATAATAAATATGGGTCCCTGGAGAACTTAGCTAGTACAGCCGCGAACAAAAATGTTCCATGACGTCTATTAACGTCGAAATAGAGATAATGGAACGCTAAAGTTTATGTCTCGCATTTACGACGCACTAAATGTTGTTGTTTTTTGGGTTCGGCAGTTCTAATTGTCCGTGTAGTTTGTCTATATAGGTAAATGTTTTTGCAGTAGTTTATACGTACAAACCTAATATTTCAAGGTGGTAGAACCTTAAACGGTTCGACTCCGGGGGCACCATCGCCACACTTATTTCTGCCTTATAACAGCAGTATCCTTGCTGCTGTGTTCTGGTTTGAAGGGTGTGGTCAGGGAGACATACTTAATCGAGGTGTTCCAACTTAGTCCTCAGG
>DWNJ01000264.1:0-16857 GCA_018250275.1 Udranomia eurus | reverse complement strand
GTTGTGCGAGGAACGAAGGTTTTGATTATTTGATTCTGGATATTGTATACCAGACTTGCTTAAAAGTTTTGTTTACGCACACTATTTATTTTGTGTTTGTACTCGTGTGTCATCTATATTAATTACTATAGAAAATCACGAATCAAGTGCTGATTATCATTTGAGTCAAAAGTGCACTCGTATCTCGCTCAGACATATAGAGATCGAGCGAAAGACAAACAGCGGTTCTAACTTTGTTTATATTCTGTGCAAAAATATATAAAATGCAAATTAGCTTATTTAACACAAACTTGTGTTTTCGTATTAAATTATTCGTTTACTTATGCATCTGTATTCTTCTTGTTTCGCGTGTTTGTTAAGATAGTAATCTGGAAGTTTGTTAAATCAGAAAGTCCGACGTAAAATGCATCCGAGCCAGAGGTCGCCGCACAGTTTAGTGCATGCAAAAGTTACAACTAAGCGCGCAACTTGTAGCGATGACAGTTTCATGTTTCTCTTCGGAAGAGTAATTTGCTATGCAACCAACCAACTTCTTTCTCATTGCAATTTTCTAAGAAAGTTTCATTAATTTTAAATTTGGTGCTGTGTTTGCCTAAGAATTGGAATAAAGAAATATTATTAAAATATAGCTCGCAGCTCACAGCTCGCAGACAAGAATAGGCGGGTATAGACGATGATCTAATGTAGATTAATAAAAATAATAGCTTTCATATTAACATCAGACTTCAAACAGGACCTGGTATTTTTTTAAGACATTGACGTAGTAAACGAGCGTGCGGTTCACCTGATGGTAAGTGATCACTGCCGCATAGTGGTAATAAACCCAAGGCGGAATCGAAATTCTATCTTAAGTCGACCACAATTGCGTTGCTACACTTGAGGGCCAAGTTGGAACGTCTCGATTTCGGAAATGTTTATGACAGGAGTTTAGAGTTTGAGACAGGGGTAGGTGAAGCGGTCTTCGAAGTCGAATCACAGTGTTCGTACTTATTTGCAGTCAGCACAAAAATCGCCTCATACAAGGCAATAGCGGCAGAATTACCACATTTGTACTAAACAAGTTCCATCACTTACAGAGTAACCGTTTGCCGCTTCTATTAGGTACATAAAAAAGCGGGCGACGTTGTTTGCTTCGCCAACTTACTAAGTTAATGAATAAAATGCTAATGTCCGCGTGTAATGAGAACGCTTTTTTCTAAACTTTTTGCTTTAGTCTTCGCTGTAGGTACATTTCGCAGAAACTTTAGCAGACGCCTTAAGGAGAAAAACACTTTATAGATCGATAATTTAAACGATAATTCTCTTTATTCTGTTTTTAAGATACCCTTGTACATATGGATAACTAGCTTTTGCCCGCGGCTTCGCCCGAGTGGGATTTGGTCTGTCACATAAAGTATCGTGACGGGCCATTTTAAATAAATAATAACAATATACATAGACTGATTTACTGATTGATTATCTGACTGTATTAGATCCGCGTGGAACACAACCAACTATGAAAGTGTCCGTAAATACTTCATCGCCACTGTAATATACATATTAAAATCACGAAACAAAAAATCGGGTAAATAAAAATAATCCGGTATCTATTTAACCTCTTATTATTAATTTTACTACTGCCCTCTGTTTTGATCGTCATATGTTATATTACACACGAAATCTTTGTAAATTGTAGCCCATGTGTGATTCTGATGTGTAAGCTACATTACTGTTAAGGTTAATCTAAATCTCTTTCGTAGTTTTTGCGTGAAATAGCAACAAACATCCACACAAACTTTCGCATTTATATTATAATATTAATAGGATATTTAACTCTAGATCAAATTGTAAGGTAGTAGTTACTTTGTCAGTTGTTCCAGAGCTAGCAGATAGACGAGGGATCGATGCTCATCTCCTCTCCCTCATAGTCACATGTAATTCTATTTATATAGTATCAGTACATGCAGGTTGGTATAGAACTACCAAGTGCTCAGCCGAGTGTGTGCTTACCGGCAATGGCCAGCGAGTGGGTTTGCGTGTAATCGGTCTAACGCACTTGCATGCCCCACCCACAGCAAGGAATATTCATTGTTGATTTCCATTACGGATATTAGGCTGGGTGATAATAGGGCTTAAGGGGGTGTTGAGGGGGGTAGATGGATGGTTAGATAGACCATAACATGTGCATCAATCTATATTATGTATATGTATCTATATATTTGTCATGGGTCGAATATGTGGTTTGGGCTAAGTTTGAAACCATTTATTTTTCATGATTAAGCCGCTCATACTCTCGCCAAACCAAGTATTTCTCCATTCTTACAGAATCCTAATAACCACATAAATTACAAGTAATATTCTAAAGATACATATTTACAAACAAAAAAAGGGCATCGCGTTTATTATTTGTGACTTTCTACGCCATTGTTAAACAAAAGCCGTTTCGCGAAAAGATAAAATAGTAAATTACGCGGAAGCCCGAACACCTGCATAATGTGTGCGTCAATCATACATGTGCGTGAAATTGAATCTCATGAGCGCAAATCACACAGCCCCCTATTACCATATACGATGGTGTCACTCACCTACGACCGTCTTGTTGAACAGAAACACACCTTAAACATATAAAAATAAAGCCGAACTCGAGGGTAGTGGGAGAAGTAGCAGCGGATGATAAACGGACCTCGTTCGCCGGTAATATCGTTCTTTTTTCTTTTTCCCGACACTTATGCTATATCTACACTGAGCGCATGAAAAGCGACAGGTCAACACGGGAATATACATCTTATTATAGTATGTATATGTATGTATATGGAATAATGCTCTTCTATTTGCTAGAAAATTTAGCTAACAGATAGCTGACAACGGTTGGCTTGATCATAAGATAATACGCATAAAATGCTCACATTTTAAATAATTTACTTATAAAAGGCATGACGTCATACAAGTAGTTATTTACTGGTTGTCAAACAATGTAATATATAGCTAGAAAATCTTTATACAACAAAACAATTTTGTTATGCATGTCATCACATTTATAAAGGAAATATCAATGAGGTAACAAATATTTTCCATTCATTCCAAATTAAGGATACCAAAGTTTTTAGTCCCGATACAAAGTTCACCTTAGGATCCCGTCTAATTTTGGACATAGCATCAGGATAGCGGGTCCCGCCGTCTAGTTCCAAGAATACATTCACAATCAAACAAACTCACCTTTCCGATGTTTAGAAATGACGTAGAACGTTGGTACACATTCTATCCGCGACTTTTGTGTACTTTTCCCCGTTTTATTTATTTTACTACAAACTCTTAAATTGTATGCTCCTTCCCGTGCCCATTTTCAGAAAAAAAACTAGTTTCCATAACGAATTGTGAATAGGGAGCAATTGTTGTCTCGGCTAACTTGTTCCCAACAAAGGTGTATGAGAGAATAACGTTGAATGAAGAGCTATTGTTAGCGCAGTCCGCGACAAAGAAAATCTGCACAAAGTGAACTTTATACTAAATATTTATAAAAGTAGCGGTTTTCTGAAATGACGCGCTGTGTAATTTGTGTGCGACATACAATAGAGGATCTGGGGAACTTTAAGATTACAATCTGTGTTTAGCTTATATTTTTTGTTTTTTTAAGCATAGATGCCTTGGCGAAACGAGGATAAGTGGACTAATCAAGTCCACTTATTAGTTTTATCTAATCCGAAATTAAGCTACTATTCTATACAGCAGCAGAGAATATTTCTCGAAAAACATTTAAGAGTTCATGTGTCATTATCACTCACTCAGTCACTGCACTTGAAAAAAACCTAGTCATTTTGAAATCACAGACAGTCACTTCAATTTTATTTATATGTATAGATTGTGACATTAATAGTACACTATAAATCCTTTATTGCGCCCGCTGCAACAGTGCCCTAATCAATCCGACACAAATGGTATTACCAACAGAGTGTCATGTTTACACGCAATCCGACAAACTGTGGCCGGCTTTGTTTAATTATGGTAACTTGTCCGCTCACATTAGGAGATGGACATTAGCTATTGCACGCCACGCGATTAAAGCGATGCAGTAAATTTGTTAGCAACTAAATAAATTGTCTGTTGTCTGTTCCAATTCTAGTTTTGATGGCGATAGGACATTTTGTGGTTCGACTCCGGATGCACCACCTACCTATCTTTGCCTTGTAGCACTGTGTTCTTACTGGTGTGTTCTGGTTTGAAGGATGGAGTCAGAGACACATAACCGAGACGCTCCATCTTAGTCTTTAGGGGTAGTAAAGCATTTGTGGTCGACCTAAGACAGAACTTCGATCCTGTCTTGGATTGATTACAAGTCGGCTGTGACCACTTACCATCACATCGATTGCATGCTCGTTTGTTACCTCAATGTTATAAAAAACTACAGGAAGAGCATGCATTATCATACGCTGGATTTAGACATCTCATCATTTTCCAAAGGTAATTGTAATTTTGAATTGGTATCCAACAAGTCGAGCATTGGGTAGTGTGAACAAGAAAATTGGATCGATATTTGTCTATGTAAACGCCCAACCCGATATGGCAATAAATTGTCGGCCTCCACGATGGATCTCCGCATTTCATCGAGACAATGTGACTTTTCACGGGCCTCATTGAATTATGTGAAAAATCCCGGAAGAATTTCGGCGGCAAGGTATTGTGTGATGTGAGTGAATGTCCCGTGTTCAATACATCCGAATATCCTTTTGAGATTGAAGTGACAAAGCGTATTGTCACAGACGAGAGGGTTTCGGTTCGCGTCGTTTTGTCACAGGATCCTCCATATCCGTGGGTATTGTCTCCGATCGTCGAGTTACGTGCCTGCCCGCGGATTCTGTCACGTGCCACGATTTCATTTTAAACTCCGACCTCGGAGATAAGACGACAGACGCTTTTTTGCATCTCGTTTTCTTCCTGACCTACTTTAGTTCTCAGAGCCCAGTTGGAATCAATCTTATATATACAAATATATACCGTTTTGTATATTCAATTTTAGATAAATCACGGAAAAAGACGTAAAGTGAATTAAGCTCAATGAATCTTTAAAAACTCTAAGTTTACTTTTGTTCTGTCGACTAAGATCTCTTATTTAGATCCATTCTCACTTAGCGTTTCGCATGTACACAAGTATAAAAGTTAGTTCTCCATCTAAATGATAAAGGAAAATGTGTTAAAACTACAAAGTATTTATAAAAGCGGGCAACTACCATCTTATCCAACTTCCTTTCATAGTAGAAGTTTGGTTATTAATACTGCCATTATAGGAAAGGCATAAAGGCCGTAAAGTGTGACAATGTAGCCGTCGTCGGTGTAAATTGTTTAATGGCCCACTTGCGATTGTCGTAAAACTAAATTTTTGTGGGCGAACGTGGAGGAGGACACCGGACCTCGTTAAAACTCCGACCGTTCAGTAAATCTTGGGGGTTTACGGTACTACAAAAATTGGGGTATCCGGAACTATGCGCCGAGTTGGTTTATGGCTTTGCATACGGGTTTAGACGGCTTTGTAAATATACGACGACGTATAGTATTACTCGTAGTGTAAGTTATTTCATATTCCGTACTTACCGTGATCTATACCTATACATATGCATGCCCTGATACAAATTATTTTATGTGTGAAAGGTTATATTTATTACGACTCCTTACTAGGTTTTTTTATAAACACTCAGACTAGTTCGTGCACTCATCCGTCAACTTATCGGGCGATCTGTGTTGTTCAGAAATTAATATGACGGAAAGTGTGCGAATTGTATGCTACAATATGTCCGTACTGTCGCGGAGTCAAGTTATGCACTGGTTGATGAACCTAGCAACCAAGTTGGTTTTATAACCTTAAATTCAACTGCACAATATCGAAATTTTATTGCTTTTTAAAATGTTGCATGTGTGGATTGCTTTGGAGGGGCGTGCAGTTTTCGACTAGAAGACATCTAACATTATAATAGGTTAATACGCGTAATCATAATCATACAATTACTTTATCATCTGTCCCTTGTCACGCACAGCAAATGGAGAACATACAGAGCTGGTTGAACTGGCTGAGAGATAGATATACAATATTACATGCTTTACAATCATAGCCCCATAGCATTCCCCGTGTCGTGGGTACCATGGACAATATACAAAAACAAGAACAAACACCCAGACCGAAAACAGAAATTTAGACTCATCATTCAAATGTCTGCCTTGCTCGGAATCGAATCCAGGATCCTTCGAACTATAGTTACGTCTTGTACCGGTAATAAAATTCGCTACACTCAAGAGTTCCAAATATACCACCCTAACCATAACTCATCGTTGCAAACCACCGAACTGAGTACACTAATGAGTGGATGGTAATGATACGATCAACTAGGGTATCGTACCAACGTTTTCGCTAACTTTGCTAAATACCGTTAATGTCCCATTGTTGTATGGCGGTGTCCTTACTAACTGAGGGAATGGTTGTAATATGATCTCTTAGTCAAGCGTAGCTGGAACAAAAAGGTCTGATAGAGTTTAAATGTCATACGTATAATTTAGTAGTAAAAAAACAATATATTCCTACGACAGCGTGGCCTGATGTGTATTACAAATCAGGTATGATTCCTGAACACTGAGACTTCTAAATTTGAGAGATTAGAGATTGAATGCCCCAATGAGAATTTTAATCGATTCCCCATTTTCATGGCTTTTGAGTGGGTTTTGTATAAGCTATCGGCAGTATGAGAACTGACTGATACTGACGTGAACTTAACCATGAAATGTATAGTCGCTTGATGATATTGCTACACAAAATTACTGCAATTGTTCTTGAGAAATCGGTATGCACTATGGACATCAAGAAGTAATTCTCGCAAGCATTTAATTCAGGGGTTCTCAATCCATGTTTGCGTCTTATAAAATAATATTATATATACGTGAGAGAGCGGGTCGAGACCATGCGATTGTTACAAGTCAATTAATGAAGGCTTATGTTTTGAGATTGGATAATTTCTATTAAATTTCTAAACCATTGTCATTTTATATATAGCTAGATCAGTTTTACTGACAGTATACAGTCACAATACAGTATTTAGATGGCGTTGATTAATCCAACATGCGGTTCATATTTTCGAGTCGATCCATTGGTTTGGGACCTCTGCTCTAATCTAAGCACCCTTGGATGGAAGCTAGAATATCTCGATTAAATCCAGTATTAAAGCGAGTCCGGCGTCATTACTGTGCCCTCGCTCGTGTCATTATCATTTGCCTGCCATTAGTGAGATTAGTTCTGAGTTCACACTATTTCCTACTCGTTGTGTAATACTATCTAATACTAGTATCTTGAATAAGTTTAATATTATATTAAAACCATTTCATGATGTGAGCGACCGTATAGAATTATATTAGATTCTATGACATTACGTGAGCAAACGAGCGTGTAGTCCTCCTGATAATAAGTGGTCGCTGCCGCCCAGCGCTGTCGCTGACGTCTCCAGTCATAGGCAGTATTCAATTCTGAAGTCGACGACAGGTGCGACAACCTGTCCCTCAGGTATAAGTTGGAATACCTCGATAAGTTTATACTATTCAAGGTATACGTCACATAAATGTTTATTAATGGTGATTGAGTTTCGATTTTATTTGAAGTATTTAGCGACTAGCAGTTGATTAGAGGTTTTATGAAAAAGCGACAATTATTTCGTTTAACGTTACTTAATTTACTCTATATGTTACAATGTTTAGAATCAATGTAGTTCGTGTACAGAATAATCAACATTAGCTCATACATCAGTACATTATTACTAATTAGGGCCTTTGCTTGAGAATTACTATTGATTAATGTAAAAAGTCGTAATTCTCAGTGGATACATTAGATTAAGGTTTGAAATTAACATTAAGTCTACTATTAACGTTTAAGTTTTTTACGCTTGTAAATAATCTAGACGCTACTCACTTTGCTGAATTTCGGCGAAACTGTTAAGACAACGTCATTTTTATGTTTAATTTACGCGATGTTATTTACAATAAAAACAATATTTAGGAAAACCGAGGACGGAATGTAATAGTTTTTGTTTTCATTAAATTGAAACGCATAAGTCCTTAACAAGTTTTTATATCAATAATGTAATCATCCTCGTTATCAACATCCGTTTGCCATCCTGTTCAGCCTTATAACAGCAGTGGTCGTGCTGCTGTGTTGTGGTTTGAAGGGTGTAGTAAGGGGGAAACACTTAATTGCTATCTCATAATATAAAAAAATAAAAACATAAATGTTTTTGATGAGATAGCATAAAGAATTCTAGCATAAAGAAACAAGGGTAAAATAAAGTGTTAGCGTTATGACGTTGAAATAGTTACAAAACACGTGTACGTAACTAATTCTCAAGAGAACAACTCAGACAGTTAGAAGTTCATTAGATTAAGAATACACGTTTCAGTGTTCGGGGTAAATGAGGCGACATTGTGTGAAGTAATGTGGAAATAATGTCGGCGGCTAATTGCTGACAGGTGCTCCCGTTGTCTGAATACTGAATGAGCGGAGTGTTGCCATCGCTAGGTTTATGCCGCACAATTACCTTTCGACTTTATGACGCCTGTCTTGACTTAATTATGAATAACATTGCAAGACAGGCCTTGGTTATCGTAGCATAAACGCCGAAATGTGAAATCATGTGCAAGCTCATGATTTTATTTTTCAAGTTAAAAGAGTATCTACACTCGTCTTTAACATGACGCTATGGTTAGATATGATCGGAGAATACATCAAAACAGACCTTATGCATTTGAAAATAAGACGAATAGAGACAGAACCATGTCGAAAAGTGAATTCGGTTAAAATTAGATATCGGCCCTCATGCTTCCCTGGTGGAGATAAAATGTTCTAAAAACGCTTTAGTTATTCGTTGTCTTCTTCGTACAACTTTCAGATGGTTCAGTTTAGTAAAACAGTGTTTGGTCGACACTGTAGCAGTGAAATGTTGTAAAGATGTCATAATTAAGTATCACATCACATCAAATCACGGTCTGACTGACTGAGTTATTAACTAATATTTAGTTATCTACCACAACAGTATTGAAGGAGGTTTACTTGGTTTAAAGTAAGATCGTTCATTATATTATGCTTGCAAACGGGTAATAAGTGGCGTGCGGCCTTATACAACATGAGATAACCTAGCTTAATTGATGTAAGAGTTTTTATTACTAGTAGCAAACGAGCATGCAGTTTACCTGATGGTAACTAGAAACTTCCGCTCATGGACATGTGTATCCAACCCAAGATAGGATCAAAGTTATTTCTTAAGTCGACCACAATTTCGGTGCTACAGCAGCGACTAAGATGGAACACCTCGGTTAAGTGTGTCTCCCTGACCACACCCTCCAAACCAGAACACAGCAGCAATAACACTGCTGTTATAAGGCAGAAATAGGTTTTGTGGTGGTGCTTCCAGAGTCAGAGAGAGAGAGAGTCCAGAGAGTAAAAGTATCTACCAGATTTTTAATTAGTGGTACGAGTATATGTTAATGGACTCACCCATGAACTGTGATTGCTATTGTTATTGGATACATAAAGATTACATCTTACCCATAAAGGTAAAATTAATGACATGAGCAAGCGGAATAAAACTCCAAAGTTGTAAAATAAATATTCCCTTGAAATATGGCGAAGACAATGTAAAACTCGGTGAATTCGCGAGCTAGCGAAAAACTTCAAAACTTCCGTTGACTAACGACAGTTCCTTGAAAAGAGGGAAATCTTTTAATTCAATTTTATTTCTATTGAAATTTTATCGCATAAATTGTCTGTTGACTGATCACACTTCTTATGAACTACTTGCAACTTTTACGGAGTTATGACAAGTATTCGGATTGAAAAAATTAATAAGGTTTGCATTGTTCTGAAGTTTTGAATATTTTTAATAAACTATGTGATGTCAATTGTGTGAAATAGAAGAATTGTATATGTTAATATTTCTGATCGTCTCAAAAGAAATTATAGTTTGTTGTTTCAATGCCTGAATGTATTGAAACAGCAGAGCTGAGCAGATCAATCAAATCAGTCAGGGATTTTACTGTTTTTTTAACTTACAATTAGACTAACGAAGAGGCACGCGGGCCACCTGATGGAAAATGATCACCGCCGCTTTTCGACATTTGCAACATTGAGGGAGTAGCCAATGCTTCGCTACCCTTATGAAATTGTGACGGACAACTCCCGTACATTGGTGTGGCAATGCAAAGTACAAAGAGATCACAAGAGCCCTTTGTGTTTTTAACTTATATACGTTATATACAATTTATATTATACATTTTATTCGCCGTGTATGTAAAAATAAAAACTAAAATTCTACGTATTCGTAAAATATAAAAGACTTACATTGTCCACCGCTTGTTCGCGTTATATATTAAGTATGACAAAACAATGTTCACACATACTTATTGTTATATTTTGGCTAATTGTTACAATATCTGTATAAATAATAGCGTATGTGCTATTCTGATGTTTAAGCTATATTACTGTACAATTTCATCTAAATCCGTTTTGTAGTTTTTGCGCCAAAGAGTAATAAATAAATCTCCCAAACTTTCGCGTTTATAATACTAGAGTTGCTCGCGGCTTTGTCCTCGGTATGTATTAAGTAGAATAGGTTTTTCCCGATTTACTTGAAACTTATCATAATATTTTGTTAAGAAAATTGAAATTTACATAACATATTTTTAAATTATAATAAATGTATATTTTTATTCATAAGCTATATTACTGTAACGTTTCTTGAGTCGTTTTGCGTGAAAAAAAAAACAAACATCCATTAATTCTCACAAACTTGCATTCATAGTATTAGTAGGATAGCATTTCTTATAATTCATATGACTCGGCACTTCGAGCACATTTGAGCACAAATTGAGTCTGCAGTGAATATCTGTATAGACGTAAATATCTCACAAATTCGAGGGGTGTCGCGCATCAGTTTTTTACACGCTATCCGATAAATGAGTCAGCGTGAATGTTAATGCATTTCGGTTTGTATATCGCATTTCGTCAGATGTAAACCAAGCCGCGATCATCCATCATGCGGATGTTCCTATCGTCTCTGCGTTAGGGCTGCCACCCTGCTGTTTCCGGCTTCGAATCAGTAAATGTAAAGTAACAATTATAATTTTAAACTGTTATGTTGGAAGCAAATGTTGTAGTTAGTATTACTTTAGTGATTCAAACACTCATTTAAGGTTGAATTTTTCGGAATGTCAATCAAATCATAGATAATCCCTTATAATTGTTTTTATATATACAGACTAGTAAACGGGGTAAACGATCGGTGCTGCAAATAGGCATGAACAAAGAAATTTGCAATTCGCGTAATCGGAGATCGAACCCGGGCTCTTCACATTATGACAATATATTGACAATTATATTGTCGGATATTGATGATCAATATTTTGGTAACTTTATATCACAAGTGATTGACAGCCCTGTGCGTTGCATCACTTTTACCAACCCTATTCCCAACGGCACATCAATCATATATACAAATAATATTTGTGTAACTCTGCATATTTAAATTCGCGGACGTTTTTATTGAACGATTGTATTATATCACACACAGGCTTTAACTAAAAGCCATGGCGGGATTTGCGTAAGTAAACAATAATACAGAAAATTGATTTCATGATGTTGTGGGCTTTGAATTTTGGGCATACCTAGTGAGCAAATACCCAACCATATGTTGGTACAACTTAATGATACAATGATAAAAACGCGTTATTTTCGCAATTTTCATGATTAATAATACATAATAATATACCTAAGACTAGCTGACCCACCGCACTTCGTACCGCCTCCTCGTCTCCGTCCCCGTCCTAAAATATTTCTTTATGAAATAAACACTAAATTTTAATTACAGCTTACCACAGTACATTATTGAAACCCGCATTCAAATCGGATCAGCCGTTTCGGAGATTAGCGTGTACAAAAACACAGACACAGACAAAAAAACAGTTTTTTTTAGTTCTATTCTTTAAATAAAGACCCCTAAAATGGTTTCCTCTTAGATATCTTCCATGTACAGACAGCAATCAATTACAGATGTATTATTTATATATAGATAGATTAAGACTAAGAGACTAATATTAAGAGATTTTGATCTCATCATGTATAAACTGATTTATATAGGTCGTAAAGTTGGTAAGGCTGTTCAGTGTTCACATCTTATCGGTGCCGATAAACGGGGATTTATATTTTTCTTCTGAAGCGTACTTATAGTTCGCAGCGAAGTCTCATCGGATATCTCATTCTCTTTGAATTTGCAAAACGGTGCGCGATTTTAGTTATTTCTAGTACTATTCTACTTTCATTAAGAGAAAGGCTGCACTTATCGGCTTCATAGAAATGTATTATTTATGATTAATAGCTTTGAATTTATCACGATTAGGTAATAATAATATGGGAGTGCATTTTAATAGCTGGCGAAATATATTTTAAACCATATATCCACAATCTTTGTGGAATGAATAAAGGTTGAAGCACTATACATAAAAATGTACGCAAGAAAAATAGGGTAACTTACACACTACACGGTTACATTCTATCTCTCAATCCAAATACATTATTAGACATAGACCGACAATACAATACTTTCGTAAGAAATCCGCTTTAACCAATTTTTGCGGGGGGATTAGCGTGCCGCGGGAATGAAAATGCAATGGAAAGAGTCATTTGTCTCGCTTGCGTAATGACGACTATGCTTCCTATGTTGTATGTACAACATACGAATATATAATATAATATATATAACCATCTGAAAGCGCACTGGTATAGACAAATAGACTGGTGTAGTGTGCACGAATGAATTATATACAGAGAAAATGTACAAAATAACGGTCCACCTTTATGAACTAACAATCGTTTTAAAATTGAAATAAATGATATGCTTTTGAATACTTATTTATGCTACTTAAAAACCGAAGAAATCTTTCAGATTGTAGATGAACGCTCAAAAGCTTAGCACGTATTGCACGCAAACATAAATAGAGGAGCTTTTTTTTTGTCCGTGAGCATCGTATAGTTCATGATGCC
The DNA here is from genome assembly GCA_018250275.1 of Udranomia eurus. NCBI lineage: Eukaryota > Metazoa > Arthropoda > Insecta > Lepidoptera > Hesperiidae > Udranomia > Udranomia eurus. Next base: position 3,821 of record DWNJ01000264.1, on the reverse strand, counting down.
TTGATGCTGACGAGGTGAAATGAATAATGGCCTGGTCAATGATGTATGTACCTGTTGCGTCGGAAGCGTTCTCAATGACAAATGAGTTACAATGACGAGTGAGTTTTTTAATAGCGTACAGCGTGAAATTGTCTTTTCATCAGTATGAAAAGACAATTTTATACACTACCATGTAACAATGTGAACAGAAGAAATACCCATATATTTACATGTGGGACTTTTGTCTTATAATGCGATGTGCAGGTATGGACGGCATAGACTACTTAACATCTGGTGAAAGCAGCCAAGCTCAGTCTGGTTCCTTGTGACGATTAAAAATTAAACTGCTGTTTATGAGACTCTATTCTGTGTAGAAGAATCAACTTCGGGAAAGTCTTGAGCGAGGAAGAATTCCTTACATATTTGTAGTTGGCCAAAAAAGTAGTAGTAGGTAGGGGAAATACTTACTTAGGTTTGTTTTCTACATGTATTTTAATTATGGAGACATAATTCAGGCCTCGAAAACATTTTTACTCCTCTGATTTTCTTCGACTTGTATTTACATATAATCGTAGACTACGACTACGGCGTAGTCGATTGGAACGTAATGACGTAGCGCCGTAGACTGACTTCTACGTCGTAGCACGCATTTAAAGCGTTTTTTTTGTATCTCACTGACCATCGGCGCCGATGATTACGGGCCATGTATGATTGCAAGTGGCAATGGTATGATTGCTGCGTTTTAGAATAATACGTAGATGCATTTTAGAAGAAAGCCGACTGCTCGGCCCGGTCAGCGCCGAGGGTCAGCGTGTTACTGAAACCAGCCTAAGCTCTTCTCGAAGTCCTGGTTTGGACACAAAGTTTCATGTAGCATATTCCATCAATCATTACAACGAACAGTTTCTTATGATTGTACGGTCTGCTATCGCATATCGCATTTCAACGCCAATGCTTATGGATTTGACAATTGACTACAATGAAAATGTGTAGTTACTCATAGGATTCAAATCGTGGCGAAACATACAAAATCCGTCCAAGTCCCTATTAGACACGCACATAAGCGTCTATAAATAACTTTGTAGCACACAGCCATCAAGGAACTGATGAACGAGCTATAGCCAAGTGTCGTTCCATCGGTTGTAAAAGCAACTCGAGTTTACAGCGCGCATGTAGCCAATAATCCAGCCGGTTTGATGAGTCCTGTTTACGACTCGCGAGAGCGTATCGCTTAAGCGCAAAATAAATCGCTGACGATGCTAAATTTATGGCTGTTAATATATTTTTATGGTGACGGTTACGGTTCCGAGGCAATCAAGTTGATTTTATAACTGATTCGCTTTTAATAATATACTTTAGGTACGATTTTAGCGATGAGTGATTTGACGCTAGTATAAGACAGTAATGATAGTTAATCATAAAAATAATTCTTAAAGATTTAGCATTCAGCTTCGCGTTGGTCACGTAGGTATATTAGTTCTATTACATACATATAGTTACATGGATACCTATCAATAATATAGAAATGTCAACTGATCTTCAGTCCCACAAATTTCCTCAATTCATATAATTGTAACGTTTCACAAAACCTCGCCCTCCAAGTCTAAGCTAGTTACTCCTATTAAACTTAATCTATTTTCGGACAAATACCTCAATTAACCTGAAACTCCATTATGAACAGTCACAACCACAAGTTGTCTGAAAGTCTGAAATCCTTTAAGTTTACTCGATGAATTATACATGCAGTGTAACCCTGATCCGAATAAGTTTGGGCTACACTTCTAGTATTAATTATGAATGCGAGCGCCGGCTACTTTGGCCAGCTTTTCAACTTTTGGTTTTGGTCACCCACCTCCGATTTCCATATGATTAAATTCTGAAAGTATTGGGTTGTCCGGAAAGTCTGCCGATTTTCGGTTATTAGCGTGAGAGACGAAATGACATGACCAAAGAGACATGACCAAATGACCAAAGAGAGAAACAAATGACATGTGTACATATTTTAAAAGTGATTACTTCAGCCATATTTGGAAACTGGTTAAGACTCGTTAATTTTTATCAGTTTTGTACGCTTTAGAATATGATGGCAAATAAAGTGCATTAGAGGCATTATTTAAGAGGCATGTTCAACTTATCCATCGTATTCGCCAGACCTTGCGCCCTCGGATTTAAACCTCCGATCATTATAAAATTGTCTTAATGGAAAAAATTTCAACTCTTTGGTTGAGATAAAATCCCATTTGGATTTTTTTGCCGAAATACCTGAGAGGTTCTTAATTATCAAGCTGTATGAAAGATGGAGAAAGGTTGTGGAACAGAGTGTTACCTATATAATTTAATAAATGTATACCAAGTTTTCTTCTTCTCTCATCTTCCACGAACTTTCCGGACAACCTAGGTTATATCAGGTTGTTCGGAAAGTAGAATCAGATTAGCATAGAACCTTGTTCATCCAACGACCCTATATGGATCTTGATCTCCGACAAAAACTTGATATTGAGCAAACATTTTTATTTGAAATACGAAGAGAATTATTTCTATTCACAAATGAGTGTCATCAACTATGAGTATCTCGTTATACCCGACAAAATCAAATTAGCAGATGTCTACCAATCATCGCGTTAAGTGCACTTAGATTAATGAGTTATCTCTTATTTTCAGATTTGTTATTTAATAACATCTGTGATTTTAAAATGACCTTCTAAACTATGTTTTTATTTAATGCCAGGCTTATGAAGGGTTTATTAAAATGTTTGTAAGTTTATATAAAATATAAATTCACAACTCAACACAACAGCTAATCGAACCTGTTTTGAGGACGACTGTTTCTGAGAATGGGATGTCTCTTAAGTGGGTTTCTTGACTTAAGTGTGTTTTCATATTAAAATCTTCATCACTCTGTATTTGAATTTACTGTGGCAGTTGGAACGTCAATCCAACGGAGTGTAGTAATATATGTGAGAAATTTACGTATTGATTATTATCAAGTAGTAATTTTCATTTTCATTAATAGTCTTACTGTTAGAATTATGGTAAGCCTGTCCGGCTTAGAACGGGGCAAAGCTTTGTCTTTAGAGCTAGTCACAGATATCCATGGGTATCAGTGCCCACTTAATATCAACGGACCACTAAGTTGTTTTGCTACTTTTATAAAAAAGGGTTTAAACATTGATTTAATCAGCTAATAAACAGTTTATATGTTATATTTAGAAATGTATCATCGATAATCGTAATTTTACTGCTTTTGTTGTTATTCCTCTGTCGTTTATGTTATTTATTCTAAAATAACTAAATTTAGTTTACTAATAGTGTTGACATTTAACCATAAATGTAAAAGCTCGGGTTAATAAGACCGCGATAAAAGCTGACTAAGGCATGCACTGTTAGAGGAGACCGCCTTGGGACCTCATTTACAACGATCTTATATGTAATAATAATATCTCTTAGTTATGGCCCCACGTGGTTAAGTGATTTATGTTATTCATAGGTTCTAGGTATATTAAAGCGGACTTAAACACATAAGAAGCAATAGAATACAAAGAAGGTGGTAGAACCTTGAAACTGTTCGACTCCGGAGGCACCACCGCCACACCTATTTCTGCCCTATAACAGCAGTATTCTTGCTTCTGTGTTCTGGTTTGAAGGGTCGTCAGGGAGATATACTTAACCGAGGCGTAAGGTAAGTGGTTACTGCCGCCCATGGACATCAGTAATCAACCCAAGATAGGATCAAAATTCTCTCTTAAATCGACCACAAATGCGTTCCTACCCCTGAGGACTAAGTTGGAACGCCTCGGTTAAGTATGTCTCCCTGACCACGCCCTTCAAACCAGAACACAGCA
>DWNJ01000263.1:0-16875 GCA_018250275.1 Udranomia eurus | reverse complement strand
GTCGAACCGTAAAAGGTTCTACCACCTTTAAATAGTAGACAGTTTAAGGATAAATATATATAGCTTTCGAAGTCTGGTTAAGAAGTCTTATTAACAACAGACATAGTACTGAGGCTGCGCCCAAACCCTCCATTCCATCATAGTACAATGAAAATGACAGAGAATACTTATCATAAATACCTACAACATTTCCGCATTTTTATCTTGAGCCGAGTGTTTATTTCATTGCGAACAGAGCGTCTCCTAAATAATTCGCAGATAAGAGCGGATGTAACAATAACGCCGCACGATAAAAGCACAAGGTGGAAGTTTTAGTGGAAAACGTAGCAAAGAGTAGCATGGACATTCCTTTACTTTTCCATTGTTTACTTTTTTTCTTTCCATTGTTTATATTTATTTTCTGTTGTATATTTTAATTTCCTTCAAGGTGATTGAACCTTTTAAGGTTCGACTCCGGGGGCACCACCGCCACACCTATTTCTGCTTTATAACAGCAGTATTCTTGCCGTAGTGTTCTGGTTTACGGGTGTGGTCAATCACCACCACCATCTTACCATCAGGTGGACTGCATGCTCGTTTGCTACCTTCTGTAGTTATAAATAAAGCGCTGTGATAAAATGTGGCATATATCTATTTGTCCGCGGGTCTACTGGTTGCACGTAATTGTTGTCATGCTATTAACTGTCAGGTTGACAAATGACATTAGTGACATAACTTTCCAATAAAAAGCAGAAATGCCGCGCGCGCTTTGCATCGCACCGTATATTAGCAATTAGCCATTTATCCACATACCTATGTGATATCAATACCTGTGTGGTGTGCTATTTGCTTTTAACAACAGATGTTTATACTTTTGTAACTAGCAGGACACATACTTTACATATACCTTTATGCTAGCATTTCGTGCTTCACCTCTGACGTTACTATCGCTACATCTACGAGTATTTCTGCCTTACAACAGCTATGCTCTTACCGCTGTTTTCTGGTTTGAAAGAGCCGGGGAGACACGCTTAACCGAGGCGTTCCAACTTAGTCCTCAGGGTAGGAAGGCATTTTTGATAGACAAAGAACTTCGGGGTTTGCTACCCCAATTTTATAAAAAAAATCCCATGTTGCTAACTCGATAAAAACTTGACCTATAGGAAGTTTCTAGGTACAAGTTAAAAGAAGAATTTTGGTAGTCCGTATACAAAGCCGAACGGGGCTTAACTTAATTGTATATATTTCCGTAATGGATTCTCAGACAGTTGCAGACGTCTATTTTTAGCGCGTGGCCGTTATTTCGCCGCCATTAAATTAGGTTTAATTTAAAGCAATTGACAACAGCGCCTATTTGAAAGCATTAATGGGTCGGCTCAATCAAACCCCGCGATCTTATTACCAACGTAATACAACGGCTCTTCTAAGTATCTACTAGGGAGTTAGAGACATTAGTGCGTAAAGTATGTCGCGTATATCATTTATAAAAAAAATGCGCACCTATATGTGCAGTTCACTCTCTGTAGTCGTGGCCACTCTTAACTGTCACTGTCAAATCAGTTGCCAAAGAAGACTTAAAATATGGAATACAGTGTAATGTATTCTATCTCATTCCCTCACCGACTGAAATGTATATTTATGTTTGTCTATTTGTCGTGACGTATTTTCGTTTCATCGAGTTTCAAATCACAATGGTTTTAATGAAGTTTCATTTCAACATTTAAAAATATACATAGTATATGATACATAATTATTGCTGAATTAAAGATGAGAGAAAGATGTACCATCATACGTAACACTAGTTGCGAAGTACTTATAACCTAATTTCATTCACTCACATTATTACACGCAAATCTCTACAACGAGGTATTTGACGTGAAGTTTTTCCCTTTTTTCACTTGTCTCGTGTTTTTCATAAATTCTCCCCTGACATTCCGACATTCTCAGAACACCGGAGTGGCCGAAGGGATCTTGGAGCGGATTTTGGAGATTAGGCACGTCGAATGCATCTGTACCCTCGAGGAAAAAGCGGATTTGTGTCGTGTGAGGAGTACTGTGTTCGAATCTTGTTCTCGGTTCAATGACACGACAGGATCTACATAAGTTGAGTCTTTTGGTATTAACTTGGTACGGTCATTGTCTTTCGTGATTGCTTTATCTAGAGTTCTTTTTTTATAATATGAGTTAGTTTACACAATTGGTCCAGTAATAATACTCGAGTATTATATAAGGCTAATAAAAACGTGGTCAAACTCTATCACATATTTATGTCTGATAAATTGAATGACAATGACATTGACAGTCCACGTATGGCAATAGCACTCTGCCCGATGATGTCGTTATACTCCACGTTTTATTGCTCTTCATCATGCTTTGTTACTCTGCTCCAGTGTATAAAATCCATATGCTCTCTGATTTCCCGCACAAAAGGATGAGGATTAAATAACCAGTGTTTTATTTCTATTAATCATACAAATGTGCAAGCTGTTTCATTCTAAATGAAAAGCTCGACAGACAGCTACACTACGTTCCTGTTTAATACCGACATTCATATACTCAGTCCAAATAAACGGGCAGCAAAGGGCACAATACGAATAGAGAAAGGGAAAGTAACTGGGCAGACCAAAATATACAGTTAAATAACAGAAAACTGCAACGCGAAAACATTATTCATCGCAGCGCAGTTTCTGAACGAGTAAGGTTTAAAATTCAAAGTCAAAACGCCACGAACAATACCACGGAAAGCGTAAAACCAACCGCGACTCCTGAAAGGAACCAGCGAGCCATGCGAATTTACGGGAAACTCCCGGACAAAACCGGCTATGTCCTGAAGAGACAAATTCCCGCTTACGCGCCGAATAATAACTGCCGACGACAATTCCTCAAATTGCAGTGGAATTTATTCCAATTGTAAACGCCAAAGAATGATGAATGTTCTATTATAATTCCGTTACAGGCCGCCGAATGCTTTCTTGTTTGCTCACGAATTCGATTGTAAACATTTTCCACTTGCTAGCTCTATGAAAACAAGGTCTTATCAACGATTTGCTTCGCCCCCTTTAGAATATTGTACATGCTGATTTTTAACAATACTTTAAATCCATTGACGTATATTCCCGTCATTATACCTATGATTTTTATGATTCCTCAATCAAACACAAACTACTGAATAATCAAGACCATAATCACCATAACACTAGGTAATACGAGTATTTTGCCAACAATTGTTACCTCAGAATCTTATTAAATCTTCGAAGATTGGATGTTCGTGTTTACCTGTAACAGAAAAAAAAACACTTATGTATATTTCTGTGAATAAAGTAAGTTTCCAATTCCAACTCAACATCATGCAAAGATGAATACGACAGCATCATAATCGTATGCAAAAAGACAGCGTCCGTTACGTCGAACGCTGTCTTTTTGCATACGATTGTAAACATGAACGTTCGGTCACTCGTTTTATTACAACAATCGCTAGCGAACACGTGTAATAGCCGGGAGCATCAGACCATTAGCCTTCGCAAACACTGCGAGCGCGTTCTAATCTGCGAGGTGGCAGGCCGCTGTTTTGTTAGGCGTCGTAACAAAGATAGTGCCCATACCCGCATTAAAATTAAATTTGTGCAGCTCGCAAAGTCGGGTCAGCGTTCGTTTATTATTGAAGAGAAAACGAAACCAGTGCACCTCCATCGAGACTCTTCCAGTCCATATACCGCTCACAGAATGTATTCCAACTCAGTTTTAATCCACTCAACGTTTGTATTCGAGGAGTCATCGAGGTGGAATATGAAATTCGGTACGTATAATGTTGAATTTTTATTCATCTTATAAATTACAATTTCAATTTCCAGCTTTGACATTTCAAGTTAAAAAGAAAGGGACAATGCGACGGGCCGGGAAGGGGTTATAAATTTTATATGCGGTAAGTAGACGTCATTGTCTCGACATGCTGGAAGTTCGTAAGAGAAGCGAGCTTACTCTTATCGTTTTTAATTTGAAACGATGCCAGAAAAATAAGGAGAAAGCACAACCGGGCGTCGGTGCGACGGTGTGGGACGATTACTTTACTTTAGTACGGCCGCGGACCGAATTACACGAAATGGCGCCCAACGTGGGCTCGGTATAAGTAAGCAAATTGTGAGAGAAAAGAACGCCTAGAAATTGCAAATTCAAGCGGCACCACGTTTTTACTTTTCGCAGGGGCAGAGCCCAATTCATACTCCCACACTTCCTTACCTCATTTAAAGAAGTAGCCGCGCGAATATAATCCTTACAGCGAATTTTAAAAGAAGCTAGAAAATTCATTTGCAATTCATAAACCTTAAGCACTTTGTGTAGTACCCTCCGTCTATATATTTTATATTAAGATTTTTTTGCATAAATTACATCCAGATTCAAGGTCTTCTTGTCAAAATATGAATATATTAATCGTGTTTTACTTATTTTAATACGTAAAAAACTGTTGCATATTATATTAACTGTGTATATTATCTGTTAATGATGTAATAAACTAGATTCTGTTAACTTAATTACATACTAAAACTTTTTCTTATAAAATCTCGTGCAGGGTTTGGATAAGTGGTAATATTCTAGATATCGTACAACAACAAGCCTAAGGATCATATCCGACAAATTTGTACAAAAAAGCGCAAACACAAATGTACAAATTAAGCGCAAACGAGCCGCCATTTGCGCTACAATTCCATCGGACTTTTGGTAAAAGCGAGTAGGCAATTCGATATTTCGACTCGCTAAATAAATGTTCGTCTATAATTTCAACGAATTCCCTGCCCAATGTGGCATTAGGAGCGTTTCGCGACAGAGCAATCTGGGCTGTGATTACCGACCGAAAAAACGCTAAGAGGCTCCCTTCTGCGACGTTACGTCTTAATGTAGCCACAGTATACATAATGGCAAGATATTTAGACCACGAGTGCTCCTGACTGCCATACATCAAACGAAGACATTACCACAAAACGCCTGTTAGATACCGACAGCATAAAATATTCGGAACGTTTTGATATATTTGAAGGATATGGAAATCGGTGATGCCGGAGACGGAATATGTATGCTCGGTACGTTTATCGCAAGAAAAAATATTAAGATAACAATCCTAGATCTGTAATCTAAAATGTCTCGAGTGCTGCCGGTTATATAAAATACGACCTCGGATAAAGTGATGACGGAATAAATACACTAGATATTTGTACATAAAATAAGTTGATAGAACTGAATGCCGTAATATTCCTACTATAATTATTTTCTCCGACCTGTATTATATTTGGATACCAACCATTATGTTTTTAGAAACGGGAATGTTGTGATAGGAAGCTGCTAATTTGCGTATTCACGCGTAGGACGTTGCGCGTAGGTTAAATCGGGTAATTAGTTCCACAACGGTTTATAGACAGTACTTGCAAGTTCAAGTAAAGTTTGCCTTTCAATACTGTAAAATCTATTTCTAAAACAACTTTGGGTTCACCAAAGCGTAAACAGAATCCTTTTGTAATGAAAAAAGGATTCTAGGAGATAGAGGAGGTAGTTCATATAATACTCGTATGCCTAGTACCCGTATCAAATAATTGTTAAGCCGAATAGGTACATAGGGCAGATAGTTAATTAACTACACGGATTGATATAGCCGAATTATTTTATGTATATTACCTATCGACGTCCCCACTTAGTGCATGTCGGTCCGCTGCCGTCTCACACGGAAATTGCACCCAGCTTATCTAACTTCACTACTTGGTAACTAAGTTCATGCATCTAACTAATGTCGGAGCGATAAGAGGAATTGGGGGCGTACATATCTCACCTATCTTGGAGTAGAAGTACCTAGTCTTAAATTTCCATGTGATGTTTGGAAATTGAGTGTTCTATGTAAGCACTCAATAACATTTGCTGTTCAATGAGTCTGTACACTTTTCTCTTCTTTTCGTATTGTTCACGTGAAAACCTTTTACAGATTCAATTTTGAGTGATTTTGAGACGAGTAAATAATTAGTATAGCTTTAAATTTTAAGCTAAAGAAAAGAAAGTTCGAGTGCTTTTGTATCTGGCTGCGATCTCGATGACGTGGAGCTAATTTTTTATGCAAGATCCTTGTCGCTAAAAAGATTTTCTACTTGCCAACTTCTTGGGCGTAACTTCAAGGATGAAGCGCGTATAACTTCGCAGTTTATGTCGGTCGGATGCGATCGAGCAAGTTAAGCTACGTCGGACGCGGTTAGTAACTGGATGGGACAAATCGATAGTGGTATTTTCATGTGCGTTTCTGTGCTTCGGAGGTCACGTTAAACAGTCAGTCTTAGTCCCGATTATTATCAACAGAAGTCGTCAAAGCTCGTCATTGTCATTGGAGAGTTTAAAAACATCCGACAAACTAGTTGGTCACTAACCAGTACTTCCGTCAACAGGCATTGGAGCAGCGTGGGGAAGTATGCTCCAGGCCTTTCCCAGATATGAGAAGAGGAGACTCATAAGGCAGAAGGCAGTGGGACACAAAAAGAGTTGCGGCCAACTGTTGTTGAGGAAAAGGATGTCTTCAGGGACCTGACGCAATCTTTCCAATCTTCATATCGGAATCTATTTTACATACTACCATTTGCATTGCACCAAGCTAACTACGTCGCCAATATCACATAATATACTGACAGTATGTCGCATGTATGTACGAGGTATAATGTGCAAACATAATTTAGGCTGATAGCCAAACGATCATAATATACATAGCTAAGTGTGTCACTAAAGCATAGTGGCACATGTTACTATATGAACACATTAGTTTATGAATCTACGCTAAACAAACATTAAAGTGAAATTCAACATATATATGTATTTATGTGTATCGGAGGGAAATTGGTTTGCGAGAAATAAACGACAACAGATTATTTGTTCAATTAAATTTTACTGCTACGTCGTTACATTTTTGAAATGTTGTTTGTCAAAAAATACATATTAAAAAGTAAAATCGTTAAAATTCCATTTTTGGATGATTATATTATCAACGCATTTTTAAATGATTGTGTTGTATCGATTTAAAGTATTAGTATTAGTAAGTAGTAAGTAAAATGTTAAAAAAGTTTTTTATATTAGCCCGCACTCGCTTTATCGTTCAAAGAAGTTCAAATGACTATATAACAAAGAAGCTTCTCTTTAACCATAACTAACGTACGTAGCGTCAGGCACCCCAGCGCCCCCTGGCGGAGACGTTCCGGAAGACGACACTTTGTCTCGTTTTTTGCAGATAGCTGGAGCTATGTATGAATAATTTAGGCGCTGCGTGTTATGTTCGCCTTGTTTCCACGGACAAATAGAATCAAAAATTTAAAAGTAAGTAGATAGAAACAGAAGTTCGCTAAACTTTTGCGCTTACGTGAGAACGTGTTTATTGTGTAACGTAGTTCTTGTAACTGAAAGTTTGGAATTATATTACGAGTCTGTAGGCACATTAGCTCCCATCCTTGATAAATATATAATTCGGCCAGTTATATAACGAATATACCGTTTTTAATACTCGATTTATTCTGCTTTAAGCTAGACATACCTCCATACGTACGAGAATATGGCGGTGGAGCTGGCTGAAGTCGTATACAGGAAATCGTACTCTTTGAGAGATGAAAAACTCTAAAGAAGAAGATTAAGAAAACCTCTATTTAATATTTACATATGTATACGGGAATTATGGCATTGTTTAATCTATCTCTTACTCATTATAATTTGCTTGTTAAATTTTAGCACACTTAAATACATATTACCTATTTAACAGACACTAACAGGTAACTAAGGTGGCTACATAATGCCTGCAACACACTGCTGGGCACGGGTCTCTTCCCACACCTGGGGAAGGTTCGGAGCATACTCCGTCACGCTGCTCTAATGCGCGGTGGCGGAAGAACTGGTCAGTGGTCAACCAATATGTCGAATGTTTTCACTTTTACTCACACATAATGTTTGTACCATTATTACGTCATCACACCGTGTTGACCGAGAAAGAATCCCACCAGAGATTAAGACCGCTTTATATAAACACCAAGCTTTCAGAGTAATAAAGTAAAGATTAAATAAATAAACGAGTTATATCAAATAATAAAGAAAATAGGAATCCAGCGTTTGATCGACAAGTATTAATGGATGAGAACGATTTAGTTTGATGCAACAAACGCTAATGTGGTTTTGGCATGCCATTATACATTGACAAATAGCATATAGGGCAATGTTGGCGTTTCCTAATTTATGAATGCTAATCATCGTTTAAATTTACGAGCGAGTTTAAAAGTCATTTGCGATTTAACAATGGAGTAACCAAGTACGATTTTTTATAAATCTATGCATATAAATAAAATGATTACAGTTCTGTTTCGCGTCACGGAAAACCAGTATAGATTCAATTAAGTCTAAAAGTCTAAAACGTTTTCTTAATTTGATTAATTCATTTAAATATTAAAGTTTCATATTATTTACAAAGAAATTTCGCCAGCAATGTACGAGTATATGTTTATTTCGGATCTTTTCGATGTTCTTCCTCTGCGCAAAGAATACATTTCCAAATGTATCTATTTTCATACCAACATAAATATGTGATTCGTTTGAGGAAAATTCCAATAGAGGAACGTCATCAAATAAACAATAATTTACGAGATTTTTCTTCAGATTCATTTGAATCTTCGTGATATCTTAAGTGTTGTACATTTCGTAATCGCTTTCGCGTACTTTCGTGTACACATATTCCCGGATTCTGCAATTTTGTCGGCATTTCTTAATTTATGTAAGGTAATCATCATTAAAATTTACGAGCAAGTCTTCAGTACTTAGCTTCACCTTTAATTAACGTTATGTCCCTCGAGGCTTCATGGAAATAAGCATCCTGGGGGCGGTAGGTGTATAAAGTTACAATTTTATCTGCCTTGGAATAAAGTACGCATTCTTCTTGCGCCTATATGACGTTAAACACTTCCTTGGACGTGAAGCAGCTATTCATTGTGCTAGTATATGCCAATTGGCATATAGTTCGCAAAAAAGAATCCCAGTTTATATTTACAATTTTGCCTTTGCGACTTTTCCCGCATTATAAAGGTAATAAACAACAAAATCTTTGGGGATTACCCATAAAATAATAAATGCACTCCCTTTTCTACTCCTTAAGGGATCGAAGTGACTCCATAGATGGTTCTTATATATAGTTTGTACCAGTAGATGGCGCTGAGTATTCTATTCCTTACATACTTTTACCTATGTCCTGCCCTATTCAATGTTGTGATAGTTGCATCAAAATCGATCCAGCCGTTCCCCGTACAAGCAGAATGACAGACAGACAGAAATGTTAAAAAATGGTTGTTTAGGTATAATATCGTAAAAATAACACACTGCACTTGAAAAAGGATAGTTATTTTTAAATCACTTCAATTATATTTAAAAGATATGTGTCAAGATTTTGTCTTCTCAATTATAAATAATGTAATTTATTTCTCCCATGCTGTCGTATGTTATTAAATTCTCTTTCATACTATTTTAATTACCATCATACATTTAACTCACTTTTCATGTTCTGATAGCTATAGAAAAGTAATCTTTGAATATAATCTCAGTTAGTTCTCGGGCCATTTGAATAATTCTTTTCCGTTGGAACTAACACTTCCTCGAGTCGTTACAACACGCCAAGTTCTTATGTAACTGAACCCATTAGTGTACGTGCTAACCTGCAGTTTATTTCAGTACTAGTGGTTCCTTATTAAGTTTTATTGAACCTTTTGCTATATTTACGAACCTACATTTAGTTATTTTTCTTTACTTAATTTGATAGGATATAAACAAGATTTGAATATTGAATAAAGTAGCATAAATGATATAATAATAGCAAAATATATGAAGCAGTACCATAGTAAATTAAGAATCTTATTTTAGTATGTCAGTGTCCACTACATAAATAAAAAATGGTCACAAAGTGTCTAAAAAAACATAAATGAAACGAGTTCGTTCCAGTTACTCACAGTGCAATTCGTAATACAAAAATAAGAATATATGTTACGAAACAACCAAATTTCGAATTAAATATTTTATTGCTTACCCACGGACAAAGCAATGCGGAACCGGGACAATAAATACGTGGAGTCGGATCTATTTAGATTTCAATTTGATACAGTAATACGCCAATATTTTATGCAGATTGTGTCGTATGGCACCGTATATACTGTTCAGCGGAATGTTGTATTGCTCGGTACATGGATATGGACTCTTGCCAACGCTCAGCTTACCTAGGCTTTATCCACTTTATACTATGCTTACTGGCCGTTTAAGCACGGTTTAAAAGTCGCCTCATATTAATGGTGTGATTCGGGGCTCAGGGCAAGTCTACGGCAGGCAGGCTTGCTCAGGCAGTTAGCGCACGTAGCGTGTTTCGATGGCCATAGAATTTTGCAACGCCGTCTTCTCGTGCATCATATGTTGAGCATAGGTTTCTAGCATAGGATCCTGTTTAAGCGTGTTTAAGCCTGCGTTGTGTTAAATAATACGTGGTGTTTACGTAGTCCGGAATTTTATGAGACAACTAATCATGGAGTTTTACAACAACAAAAGTAATTGAAAAACAAGAAATGTATTCTCCACGTTTTATGTGACAGATCTCTAGTCCGCCTAGTTAGTCTCTACATTCTACATGTAAACACAGTAGCCACAGATTGCATAACACAAGCGGTTACCCCAAACATAGATTTTATAACTGGTATTGTATGTCAACGTCATAGCTGAAGTCGCAAACAATAGTATCAGTTGGGCATCGAAGTTACAATGGGCGGGACTGAAGGTTCAAACAATAGTTGCATCAACCGGCCACGGGCTGAGCCACGGTTCTAAAGCTCTGTATGCACCAACCGACCCTTCTCAGCACAATTGTGCAGATATCCAACAGTTTCCTTTAAACACCGTATGAGGAAGTTAAACAGAATATAATTGATACATAACAGCATTAGCGAAGTATTGGTTCTTTCTGTCGCCTAAAGTATAATTATGCTGATTTCGAATAGTTAATTCTCTTCCCTATGATATAAAACAGACTCGAATGATAGTTACGAATTTCAAATAATATCAATGCTAAGCACCATTTCTAAAATAGAATATGCACTAGGCAAAAGCATCTGTTGTTTAACAATGCTACTATTGTTATTATGCTGATTTAGAAACTGATTTATTAATCTGTTTCAGGATTAAATGGAGTAATATCTAAAACATAAGCTATTGTTATCCGTCAGGATCAAATTTCCGGGTTTATTTGTTGCCTGGGTATCATTGAGTAATGTCGCAAAGTTGCATTAAAATCGGCTTACTTGTAAATACAAACATCAGATTATAATTATTGTCAACCTACATATGAAAGATAGAAAAGATCTTTACGAAAGAGCTAAAACATTGAAAAAATATAATTTGTTAACTAAGCGTATTTTTTAATTAAAATCTCAACATTAGCAGTTCTTTATATGATCTTAAAGCTATTTTTAATATTACCTTTGCTTTAATATATCGACTGCAGTTTTTCGAGATACAGAGAGATTTCTAAAATCACATCATCATATCGAGTTGAACTCCGGTCAGTTGAATACCTTTTCATCCTTCTCTCAAGATGACGGCTTCCAAAATGCGTGCCGAGGGTTGACTCCATGTACAAGGCCACAAAATCGTTGTATCCCACCAGTTTTGGTCTAATTGAGTCTTCCTGAATGTGCGATTTCACAGACCGTGGAAAGCACAAAATTGTCTTTTTCCCAATTCCACTTTTTACGCGGGGAAATCCGTCACGGATATCAGTCTGTCGTTATGCAGTTATGTGGGACTGTGCCGGACTTCCACCGGCTAAAACCCCACGGTGTTAGGTTTAAAGAATTAATCTCATAAAGACTACATACAGTCACTTACATTGTTCCACTTTTCACTGGATGCTAAGGCCGCGGTTTCGTATTCTTGTGTGTGACCTGTGTGTCCATCTGCCCGTTTACCTGGACTTACAGTTTTATAGACCGTGGAAATCCATTAAGAAGTGTAAAGGGCATTGTCTTTTTGGCGCTGACATTAACTGAATCTTGCCCGAAAGGGCAGCTACTTGTGTACAAGCCACATAATCTATTCAAAGTCGGGATTTACATTACACGATTATGAAGTTTCAGATTGTATAGAGTTTATTCATGAAGCGGAAATGTTTTGGTGGAATCACATCTCGGTATTTAACCCACTTCGGCAGTCGCTTAAATATGCACTGGACTTCGTATTACGTCACATAACTTTGTTTAGAATTATACACGGAATTAAACGCTCATACTCTGACCGTTTTTAAATAATCTTAACTACATTATACATGCGAAAGTTTCATTTTTTATTACTGTACGGCTCTTCACACCAGAATTTTGTTCCCAACTATTTGAATTAGAGTAGTAAGAGTTAACATACAATATCATGACATTATTGTTAAAACAAAACAGTTAATTTTTCTGTAGCAGGTGATACATTTGAAATCGATTTCAGTCAGTCTGTTATACGAGATTACGTTACACGTTGTTATACGAGATGACACAGTGACTACATAACATCAGCTGGCTAGCTTTACAAAAAAGAAAATTGCATTATTAATCGTTATAAACCCGATGATTGTTTGTGAAATTTACTTTAACATCGCATCAAGATAAACGTGCAGTGTGGACCACTGAAAAATATTTCAATTTAGTACGTTCGTAATACAATTAGTACCGTAACATTTCCGCTAAGAACAAAACATCCACTAACTCGAGACACGGAGCGTGGCCTGGTGCCAAGGTTGGCCGCCAAGCATGCGTGTTACCCGCAACCCCATTTAAACATGTCCGAAACGTGTGCCCACTAATAAATAGACCCGCTGTCTTGCTAAGATTTAACATTGCCACTCCGCAGGCATTGCCTTTTCGTAGGCAATGCCAAATCTTAGGTTTTTAAGTTACAAAAAGTTGTTGTACGGTCTTGGACTGTTTCAATGTCCAAACACAATATTAGGATGAAATAGAGTGTTTGTTTCTTTTCAAAGCATACGTTTGTGAGAATGCGTATTACCCGTAACTCCATTTAAACATGTCAGAAACGTGTGCTCACTCTTTTCTCTAAGACCATTTTATGTTTTTTAAGACCAGCCTGTCGCATAAAAAGTATTTGTTTAAGGCCATTGAATGGGAGGTCTCAGGGAGTCCAAACATTGAGTTGCTCTGATTATTAAGAAGAAATATAGTATTGGCTTTTGTTCAATTACTCATTTCTTTTTATTCGCCCTTGAGTACGCGATTAAATGCGTACACTGCTTATCTATATATATAATATATCGTTATATTTGTACAATGAATTTTACAAACCACCTCCACGTTACACTGCCAACTCAATTTAAAAATGATGGGATTTAAAAAAGGAATTAAAATTTTGGCATATTGTTTTTTCCGTTTGGTTCTTACAAGCCCGCATTCCTTCGCTTCGGCCTTAATCCGAATTGTTTGCTGACCGAATAGTTTTACAAGCAAATCTTTATTGCGCCCGCTTAATTTCGTACAACTATGCACCGGATGGATAAATGAATTTACTGCATACAATTCTATGTGCTTTATAGTAGATTTTTATACGCTTTCGAAAAGATTGCCTATGTAGTGCGCTTTTATATAAAATGTAAATTGAATTTACTTTAAGTGGTACCATTTTAAGGGTACCGTAGTTGAAGAATGAAGTAGTAGTACTTATCTCTGGCAGTGTACAATTTTACTTGCAAACATTAGGTTATATAAATAACATTTTGACACTGGTATATATATGTAAATGGTTCAGTGAAAATCAAGTAAGAAAATAAATATTTTTGTCACCAGAAAAGAACCCCCGATAGTAAGTCCATCTCTCTTTTAGATTTTTGTGTGGATTTTTTATTTTTGTTTTAAAAAAATACAATTTATTAACTATGCACTTCGAGCTTCTCGATTAGAAGTGTTATATACAATATATATATTATATTATATATATATTTTACTTTGATTGATACGTATGACTTTTTGTGAAACAAATATTTAACCCGAGTCAATAGTTTTATTAAGTTACTTCAATAACACCCGCCGTTGTTATGTGCGAAATAAAAACACTGCACTTCAAACTTTAAGAGTTCACGATCCTAGTACTTTAGTGCACAATTCAGCTTGAATAGTTTCACGAGCATTTTTTTATAGCGCCGGTTAATTTTGCCCAAGTATGCACCAGCACGGATAAATGAATTCCTAACATGCCCAGCTGTAGTGTGATGTATTTATAAAACACACCTTTCATCTTTGTTTGAAGAGTCGTTCTTTTCAGGACTTTATGTTGTACTAACTGGCCCGGCGAACTTCGTACCGTCCCCGTCCCACAACTTTTTTTATGAACTGATTTTTATTAAACATTATTAAACAAACACAACTTAATGTTAAGTGAAGCTTCCCGCATTCAAATCAGATCAGCCGCTACTGAGATTAGCGTTCACAAACGCATAGACAAACAGATAAAAATTCTAAAAGTATTTTTTTCGGATTCTAGTCTCTAATAAAGATCCCTAAAATGGTTTTCTCTTAGGTATCTTCCATGTACAGACAGCAATAACTTACAGATTTATTATACGTATAGATATTTAACTAAGATTTTCATTTTTTTATAACGTGTGTGTGTGTGTGTATTTATAAGATCATACTTAAAATATATAAACTGCACTTTGTATAAAACGTAAAGGTGCTACAGTGAACAAACAAATCAGATTACTTACATGTAATAGCATAGGTACTTATATGGAAAATGTTTCCGCTTATCGGATATAATATAGACCATATACCATTGAGCATACCAGTGAGCTCAGGTCCGAGTCTTTTACCACGAATACATACCATGGACGTACTGGTTTCGTGAGTAAATCTTTATTGCACCCGTTAATTTCACACTCCCATGCACCGTGCGTCCGGATAAATGAATTTATTAGTGCTTCAGCGCGATGCGCTTTATGTATTTTTATTGCGTTTTTAAAAACGCTACTATAAGTTCGTAACGTGACCATTCTTTTCATAATTTTCTGTTGTATATTAAATTAGGATTTAATAACTATTTCTACTGTACCCTATTTAAGTGAACTATTTTCTTCTATTCTATTCTTCGATTCTATAATATAGAATTATTAGAATTACTTTGCCTTTTATGTGAGTTATAATATATGTATACTTTCCGAGTGGACAACAATCTCAGGCAAGTTGTCGGACGCATACACCGTATTATTCAAATTTTGCTTTTCTCCAAAATCCAGTTAAACTAATAGAAAAGTTAGTAAAACTACATTTCTATAACCTACCTACTATCTCTAGCACCAATGTACATACCGTATTTTTGGCTAGTTAAGTGTTGAAGATATTATATAATCTAGCATAATAGGTGTTAAAATACAATGATGAATACATTTGAATATTTCAACTACAGAATCGGCAGGGTATCGACGTTGGCAGGTCTAATGGAGCGGATTATTCTGGAATCGGTTTTACGACGAAAATCGGTCTCTGCGGGGGAGCCTATGATATATCGGGTCGATTGTACCTACCTACTCCGCCCATTTACAGCATTGCATAGGAATATACTATAAAACCCAACCTGTTTATTGAGTATAGTAAAACTATGCGATTGCAATGCTTGGTAGCATTTTATTAAGACTAAAAAATAATATTCTCGTGTATTTTTTCGTATTTTTTATTACTCTTACTAACTATGACTGATTTATTTGTATGTAGGACAGTTAACAACGCACTGGAAACTTGTATGTGTATTGCTAAATCAAAATCTGTCTTAATGTCGCAGAAAACATACCTATTTTCATGTACACGACGGGTCTCATCCAATACTACGTACACTACAAATTTTGTTCCCGTTACAACAGAATGCATCATTCCTGTACTGCTACGATGACTCACGCCGCGGGAAGCCAGGGGACTCCATATTTAATCTCAAGGCGGAAAGCTTGTCACTTATAGAAAGGAAATTGATAATCTTGATATGTGTTCCGTTCACGCCCAATATCCCCCGTTGCAATCTGATAGAGAATATTTCACGAGTTTCATCTCTCGGTTATTAACTGTTTCGGTGTTTTACACATGCCGTGTGTACATGATTATTTTTGTTTATTTATATAATTTCTGGTAGTTCTCATATAAGGAGGAGTAAAAGTGATTCTAAAGATATTTTTAGTAAAATGTTACAATACGCAAATAGTAAAAATTTTATTAAATCAAAAAATGGGATCTATTTTTATGACACGCATGTAATAAATTGAGACTGACGCCGACTCTCAATACACGTTTTACTGCAACTTTTGAGTTCTTCCTGATTGATTGTTGATTTATTTAAACTCGACACAATCATATAAGCAATTTCCTTTACATTAAAAAAACGTTTCAGCTTGAGTTATTCAACAAAATTATAGTCTCTCGTTTAATTTCATTCTAGCCCAGGTTAAAAGACGCATTATTACCGACTTTGACCCAACCCTTTTGTGTAAGCCTATAACGAACTAGTTTATCGCAATCACTATCGGTACGTAGATACCTTTTGTCTGATCTGTCAGTGTTCTGTAGTGATAAAGGTATTAGGGCACAACTACCTAACCTCGATCCCTTGTAAGATAAATTATAAAGCAGAACAAACTTCACTTACTAGAATAAACACGTAGGGTTCGGAGAAATCCTACTAATATTATAAATTCGAAAATATTTGTGGATGTTTGTTATTTTTTCACCCAAAAACGGATTTAGACGAAACTTAACTGTAATATAGCTATTTTTTTTTATCGTCAGGAAATCCCCGCGGATACCCTTCCGCCACTGGGCCGGCGAAAGGGTTATGTGGGACTCG
>DWNJ01000262.1:0-16877 GCA_018250275.1 Udranomia eurus | reverse complement strand
ATTTTTAAGATTTTCACCGTGAAAAGAAACTTTACTTACGTATAATATATCGGTAACTATTTTATACCTATTAGCATTCCAAGTTATTACTCATTACATCGGTGTCTCACTAATACCGCTTGTAAAGGACAGATTATATGTATTTTTGAAATTATTGATTTGTAATGCAAACTTTTTTTTGGACTTTTTTTTAATATAACGAAAATAAGTTAATTTTAATAAAAAGTAATGTATTAAGAAAATGATCTATATAATTTACTCGAAATTCTATTTCAATATTGAATTCAGTTTGAAATTTCAAAATACAGTTTAGTAAAGTTTGCAGTACAGTTAAGTAAAGTACAGTAAAGTTTTCACTTCTAGTGGCAGTCCTCATGACTGCTTATTATTTTTTAACATTGACCGACAGAAGACACAAATAGGTGTAGCGGCAGTGGCTCCGAAGTCGAACTACAAAATCTTCTACCACCTGTAGTCGAACCACGATTTATAAATATTTAAAATTAGATAGCACACGTTAGTATTTTTTTATCTGTGTTTTCGGTTAACCAGCATCTTATATGCCCGTTCGGCCTCAATGGCTTACTAATTTTTAGGGGGTTTAGTCTTATAGTAAACGGCTAAAGGAAAGCTCTTCAAAACCGTAGACTACTCTACTCTAGGCAGGTACTTAGGTATATGTACCTATTGGGGCAAATTTACATTGATCACAGCCTATAAAACATACTGTAAATCTATTACAAATAACCTTCAAGGTAAATATTATTATGAGTACGAAATTGTAAACATGAGTTTCGACACCACAACAGATATAATAGTCTATTGTTATCCTTATCTTTATTTTCTAGAGGACTAGGTGGTTCTATTAATCAGACTAGATCGTTTCGACTGATTTGTTTATTAACTCTAATTCCAAAGCCAAGGTGTAAATCAAAATTATGGCGTCAAACGTTGCTATTGTGCTTGAGCTGTAAGTAGGTACTATCTGATAATAGTGAGGAATCAAAACTATCTCAAAATACAACATATTTAGAAATTGTGTGTCTTTTAGCATAGGCATACATGTATATAATAAGTCTAAGATTCTAATATTTGTATGTTTGTGCGTGTATGTGAGTAAATAATAACCAATTGTTACCACCGAATAGAGATGTAGTGAATTTAGTATCATACCGACATAAGTAAAAAAATGACTTTTTACGATACGACCCATAGAATGGTTTTAATATATAATCTTGTTATATATAATAAAATCAAAAATCAATTATGTAAAAAGAAAAAATCGCAAATAAGTAGAAAACCCAATCTCTATCTCATCTCTTTATCTTGCAAAATTATCACTCAGTTATGTTGTGTTTGTTTTGTTGCAAATGAGTGACATTATGTGCTTAGGTAATTTCTGAAATGTATTTGAATTAGCTAATCCGCACTTGGTTAACTAAGTCTAATACAGAGCTGGGGTCCCAAATATTGACCGAGTAGAGTTAAGGTTACACTACAATCTCTATACTCCTGTATCTATATAACCTTAAAGCAGAAAAACAATGAAAAACCATAGAATGGATCTTATTTTTTCCCAAAAATAATGGTTCTGACAAGTAATGTTTGCATATATTTGGAACCATAATAGCAAACATTATCATTATAATAATGCTTTACTAGTTAAGGTGCATGAATCGTTACAGCGAGTTCGCCTTAGGTACTACGAGTACAATTGTTATGCATAGAATGGAACGCAAACTCCAAGGCCGCTCGCACGACCATCCACAAACATTCCGAAATCCGTTTACATCGAACACCGTCCGTTTTGTCACAAACACATAGTAGCGTCCATCGAAAATATATTTTTCTATGCTAATATTGTACAACCAACACATTCCAAACCCATATCTGGATATAAATTTCAAATTAATGATAAAAACAAAACTTATGCGCCTTCCGCGAAGCTGGGACCTTTCCGCTTACTTATGTATATTAAGTTGGTTGGTTTTGTTTGTTTACCTATAGGTATTTTGCTTTTAATCTAAGACAAAGTTATAGCCACTTCCTATAACCATTCCCTCAACATAGTTAACTATAACATAATATTGTGCAGTTTATCTTAGTACATAGCACATCTTACTAAAATTTTAATATCTCTCGACTTAACCTTCAATAATATTCGCTGTTTTCTTTAAAAGAACCACTTTTCGTCTATTTTTCCACAATGTGCGGTTAACACAATGGACTCAGATATGCGCGGTGAAACAATAGGAGCTATTCAATTTATTTTCTGTCTAGCTATCGCGATTTTTTTCACTACATATCTATATTTGTATAGAGAAATCAACTCATGACCCACGACGAGGATAAAGGTTAAATAATTTCGTTTAGGGAATGTTCAAACGTAGGTAAAGTAAAAACATTCATCGAAAGAGTCATTCTTCTGTCAAAAAATCTGTACCTATCTAATGAAAAAACCTGCGTAAGATTGCATTTTGTACAATATTTATATTTATTTTACATTTATAACAGACACATAACATACATTGTTTTATTACATTGAATGTATCGATTGCGAATGAACAATTTTAATTGAAGATTTTGAAGTAGCGCGTTAAACTTGATGCTACTAAGACAATGTATAAGATTCAATAAGTTGATAATCGTCTCCTTTAACTTATAATTGCGCAAATGTTGCCATCTTGCGCTCAAGTTCACCGCCCACAGGGACAACAATAATGAAGAATTAAACAAGTGAGGTCGCGTGCTTCATTTGTATGTGGGTGGCTTCCAAACCAAATATTTTGTTTCTTGCTTGTAATACTTATTCGGAAGCTTCTTCGAGAAGCGTCAAGTCTTAAAATATTATTCTTACAACAAGTATTCATATTTTTATAAGTTACGACTTTCTCCTACTTTTCGGACAAATCATACACAATACTGAATGTTTACATAATTAAGTTTAAATAATAATCTATAATTAAAATTAGGAAACGTTGGAGATGAAAATCGAAAACGAACTCTTGATGAATGAATTATTACAACGTTATTATTATTATTAAGTACCGTTTTATTAAAAAATATCTAATTTTACATTTACAGACAACACCAAGAAAAAATAATTGTCAGTGTCTTGAATACCAGCATCTACATTACAAGCTGAATATATAAACAAAATAACGTAACACATTCGATGTAATATTTTCGACAACGTAATTGGTAACTTCGCGCCAAACGCCAAATGACAGCTAGCACAGATTATAGCACGCGAGCCTTACGCAAGTCATTTTTTTTAAGAAAACTGCCGGTTTATGCACGTGCTGTGAAGTTGCGAAAATCAGAAGCATTAAGGCCCCAGCCAGTTTCTTTATAGAGCGATATCAATGCTGTTCACCTAAATGAAAGCTAATAAATACTTTGCAGTAAAATAAATGTAATGTTATCTGGTGATGTGTTTTAAATATACCTAATATACTATGTAAGGTCAAGGAAATATAAATGGCAATACTCATATGTTATTTTCCATTTTTTAACGATATTGAACGAGGAAGTTCTAAATTTTGAAACCTAAGTCAAAGAATATTTCATCTTGATCATTCTAAGCATAAATTCTTTATTGTAAGTGGAAAATAATCTAAGAACAACTAGATCTGCACTGGTGTATATATAATTTTTATCCTACCACTGTAGACTAGACTTTAGACCCACGTTAGCTCTCTATCACATCTTATAGAATAATAATTAATATTTATGTATGTCTGAAGATATACGATTTGAATTGTTCAATTAAGTAGAAAACACAGTCGAACACACCGGCCATAACACAATCATTGTATAAAATCAAACAAAAACCGCGACTAAGTACTGAAATAGCACGATTCGATTGTTAATTTGCGATAAAACAATACCACAATGGCCACACGACTTTATGACGACAATGGAGCGGCCGTCAAAGAATTCCTTTGAGGTTCAAAACGAAATAGATGCTAGTCGGCATGTACATAATATATTTGTAGGCAGTAACATTAATCAACGTGGGTAATGACATGTACGCACATTTAATAGTCAAATTGTCCCATTTTTTATTGTTAATTTTTTTTTAAATCATTAGGATTTTGAATTACCTACTCAATGAGAAACATTTTTTATTCAGCCCAAGCCATCCCGTGTCCTACTTGGCTCAGTCTCGTCTCTCTCACACAAATAACTCATGTTTTACGCTAAGAAGCACAATATAATGAGTTATATTGTTACATTAGTACGACGTGAAATTCATTTACGCTGAGAATCGAGAAGAAGAAGAGAATGAGAGTTTTAAAATTCATTACGTCACTACATTTTACTTAAATGACTAATATTGACGTGTGTATGAAATATGAATAAGAATATCTGTCCACCAACGCATATTTTGCCAAGATAATGAATCAAGCGCACATAATTCCTTGGTTGATGTCGACGCATATCGATGGAAAAAAGCGTATTTGCTACCTAAAATTAGCAGTCACAGTAGCTTAAAGACCATTTTAAGAAGTGCAAACCATGATATTTTTTTTTTAAGTTTACATTACGATTTTTTAAACTATTTTGTAATGTATGATTTCCAATATTGATATTGTGATTTTGTTTTTAAACATTTTATGTACATACAAAATTCCTCATTACGTTCTAAAGATGGTGCATGCAGGTTAATGTTAAATTTAAGGTATACAACTTGAAACGGAAATACGAATCACAAAGGTATATGCGTCTTGCATATTAATATCTACTAAAATAGCTTCGTTGTTATCTGAATAATTCTGAGAACGTCTAAATGTATTAAATCATAGAGCGCGGATCGAGTACCCTGGTGTCTAAAATTGGTCTACCACCTTAGTTACAACAAAGCAAATGCGTTTTATTTATGTATCTTTATCAAACATTTTGCCAGTAATTTATCTTTCAACAACTGGTTTTCTAGAGTGTGAAAGTAATAGGTTCTTACGATATATCTTGCTTTCTGAAGACTGTCTATTTTCATTTTAGAACATCTACTTCTGTCGAACTTTATTTTTTACTTCTTAATCTTCTAGCAATAAACTCTTTTTATTTTTGTTTCGTAAATTTGTTTGACTGCTGCAAAAGGTCATATAACCATAATAATTATACTACAAATACTTATATTAGTTTTCAGTGAAAAATAAATAGATTTGTTACTTATAAAATAATATAAAAATATTATAAGTCCACATGGTAGTAGCTGCTGTTTATATTGCAATTTATTATTAGATACAATTATTTATTATTACAATTGGTTTAAAATCTGCCATCAACCACAAATAGGATTAAAATTCTGTCTGATCGATAAAATCACTGAAAACTGTTAAAACGCCTTGTGATGCCCTTATAATCCAGAACTGAACTGATCCATCCATTGCCTGAACACTGTTGTTATAATGCAGAAATCGAACCTTAAAAGATTCTAAGTCCCTTTATTCTAAGTCGATGTATCTAGCCTCATTTAAGTAGACTTTTAATCTCAACAATATCTCAGTATCGCATACGGTATTAATAGAGACACATCGAGAGGATTTAGGATATTACTAAATAACAATAAGAACGATTGTAATCTGATCCCAAGCAGTTGCAACAGCTGTTCGTGTAACAGCTACCAGTAACGTGAACCGTCGTCTTATGCCGTTGTTAATACGGACTATAATCTATTGATTACGCACTTCACACATACACACTTGATAGGGTTGCCGCTAATACCTAGTACGGTCGTAATATAATTGTATCAATAAGTAAATAAAAAAATTGTTGCAATTGAATATCATAAAATATATTAATTTACACACGGTAAGCATGGCAAATTTTAATATATACTAGCTGACCCGGCGGACTTAGTACCGTCTCCCGATTTCTATTAAACAAACACTAAATGTTCAGTGTAGCTTACCCCAATACATCAATGGAAACCGCATTCAAATCGGATCAGCCACTTCTGAGATTAGCGTGCACAAAGACAAACAGACAAACATTTCTAAAAGTATTTTTTTGGCTTCTAGTCTCTAATAAAAAAAACCCCTAAAAATGGTACAGACAGGACTGACAGACTTATTATATGTATAGATTTCATATTTTTTCGAAATCTCGTTCATCGTCATCTGAGTCAAATATTACCGATTACTCGCTATGTGAGCTAAGAAAAAAATACATAGAGTATCAATCACTTTAAAGGACTTCAGTTTTTTAAGTTATTTAAAGGGTGTTAAATCTACCGCACACACACATAGCCAATAGTACTTGTAGACGTCATGATTTTTGATTCGTTTAAGAATAGAATCTAATCCTTCTCAATTTCATACAAGTCGCACAGTGGGACAAATTAGTTGACAACCCTAACATACACACACGTACTCCTTACGCAACGCGTCGTGGTTTTTAAACACGCGCGGTAAGCGGAACGCGGTATGCCTGATATTTTTTAACTATAAAGTTAGAATTAAGCGAATTTTAAAGCCAATTTGCCATCCGACAAGCCATTCGCAGGTTTTATTTTTAACTACTTAATTGGACTTGGAAAGGAATACTAACTGGGAAACACAATTAATATCTTCTTTTGAAAAAGGCAGAAAAATTGGTGGCAGAAAAAAGTCATCGGGCGAACATTAAGTACTCTTGCGATCATCAATGTTATTCTAAAGAGACAGCCAAAAGAAACAAGTTTGTAAATATTTTCATTTCCATTATAACTTCAAAATATGTATGTATTAGGGACATCAAAACGAATTAATTTACTTATTATTCTTATATATTCCTTTAAAAATAATAGATAGTTGGAAGATTTTGTTTTTTCTCCTCCGTCATTCTGATCTAGTGTAGTCTGTTCCATGAAACCTCTTCTTGTGACTTTTAAACTTTTACGGTTCGACTCCGAGACACCACACCTATTTCTGTCTTATAAAAGCAGTGTTCTTGTTGCTGTGTTCTGGTTTGAAGGGTGTTGTCAAGCAATCATACTTAGTCGAGGCGTTCAAACTTGATCCTCAGGGGTAGCAACACATTTGTAGTCAACCTAAGATAGAACTTCGATCCTATCTTGGGTTGATTAGAAATGTCCATGGGCGGCAGCGACCACTTACCATCAGGACTGCATGCTCGTTTGCTACCTCCCAGTAATATAAAAAAAAATCCTCCTACCTCGTATATAGTATTGGTCCCTCAATCTTTAAAAACCACAGATGGTCTCCGAAAACTTCAAAACAACACCAATTGGTAATTATGCAATAAAATGCTACAACGAATTTACAAACAAACAATGACAGAGAATGTCAGCTTGCCGACGACATCCTCCATTTGTGCAAAAACGGCAATCATAAATATCACAGTCACTTTCGTTCTCAAAACGAGTTTCTGGTACCACTTCAGTTATGAATAGGTACTCACAAAAACACGAGATTAATGTTTCGTGTCAGTCAAATAACAAATCATCTTTATGTACTTTTCTTTTGGACAGCTGAATGAAGCGAAAGTTTAACAATACAATGCTTCCTTAACGCGCGATATTAGGGTGCGTGCACACATGTTAAGACATTGAATTTGGTATGGGGTTTAGGCATATAACCCATATCAGGCATTTAATATCTAAAGCTAAACTAAGTCACATGAATCTATATCCTGGTAGATTTTTTAATCTTAATAAAAGTTGGGACTCCCAGACTTTATCCAGTTGCATGGACCCAGCAATAAGATTAGTAATGAGTTGCAAGTATGTGACAATGTGTATTGTCTAGAAATAAATTAAATCGTTTTTAACAATTTTATTATTAGCTTGGGTTGTATGTATGTAACGGAATCTTTGAACACGATTTTGACGTACTTCAAGACGTCGGATCAGTTTGAAACTTTGCAAACTTATCAAAGACCGCTGACAATGCAATATTATGGTACTATCGAGCTGGTCTGATGATGGAATTGGAAGGTGGCTGATGGAACCTTGGACTGCCTACTCGTAAACATATCGAGTTTGGGCTCATTACACTCGTTAAGACGATTATATTCTGTCCATTTCTCCTGATGACGAGGACATATGATTATTATGGTACCAACCAGGTCTGATGACGGGACTGGAAAGCGTGTTTTTAGTTTTTAAACTAATCATTTATTTTATCATGCCTAAATCAGGCTAGATTAATAAACAAAGGGCCACGGTAGCTCCCAGGCGCATGCCGTTCATTGTTGAAAGGAAATGCCGTTGCCATTGTGTTAGCGATTGTACCGATTGCGTATTGTACGAGTGTGGCAGATATCGTAATTCTTCGTGACAGTATTCGCTGTTACTACTTCGGTAGGACGGACAGGTGGATATCAAAGAAAGATAAACACATACTGCCGACAGAATGTTCAGCTTCAAATATATACTAATAACGCTTTCACACCGAGAACATAAATTTAAACTTGTCATCTTTATTTCTGCCTCGCTGGGAATCGAAACCCCGAGTCCGACATGATGCTGGTCATACTGGTCGTCTAATATCATTAATACATTCTTGAAAATCTCGTTCTGATGTGCTTTGTAGAGTTTTGGCGGCTTAATCGACAAGTACTCGATGTACGAGTGTTTGGACAAGATTTTGCTATTACAAGAGGGCTTTAATTATCTATGACAAAAAAATTGTTAAGAAAAATCTCAGCGTCAATGTGTACTTAACAAGTAATTGTAGGGCCGAGTCAATAAAATATCACTTAATAAACTCTTCCAAGGTTTCACTCTATTTCATAGCCGTCGCGCCGCATTCCGGGCAGCGCAGTGCGTAGCGCATGCTGTGCACACAACTTCACTTAGTCCATAATATGTCGTTTGGTCTCATAGCGATCATTTTTACAGTTGGTCAGTGTGAAGTTTCGTGCTTCGAAGAGCACGTTAAGCAGTCGGTGGCAAACTTCGTCGGAGTCCATTTGTGGGTATGAAAACTTCCAACATACTGGTTGGCTACTAACGAGTAAATCCGCCAACACGCATTGGAGTTTTCCCAGTTCTAACAAGACACCCTTGCCCAGTAGTGGGACATTAAATGTATTGCGGAGAAAAGGCAGCAGAGATATCTCTTTATAGCAAGTATTTGCTACTTCGGCTAAATTTCGTATAACAGTAATGCTATTCGACTTTTGTTAGTGCCAAAAATATGCCTTTGGACTGTTATAGCCGTCTTTGCCCAGCGCAATGCATTAAAATAGTATACCATACTATACCATACGCAATTGTTCATAGCATAACAATAACAGACAGAGAATAATAACAGGATTTCAACCATTATCATAATTGGAAGTCACGTGTAAAGATATGCAATTAAGTCGTGTTTATAATAAGTTTCCGTCCAACAAAGTTGCACAGAAAATAGTAGATGACACTACATCATTACATAACTGTTATTATATGTTAATGACGTACCGTATGTGTGTATAAAAGTCATTTACATAACCATTAATCAATGTTATATACTTTATAAACATGTTTAACTAACCACTAACCCGCCCCGGCTTCGCACGGATATAATATGTACATGCTAATAATCAACACAAACAATCAATGTTTCTATACTATATTATGTACAGAAACCTTGCTCTTGAATCACTCTATTAAATTAAAACCGCATCGAAACCGTTGGGTAGTTTTAAAGATCTAAGCATACATAGGGACAGACAGCGACAGAAAGTGACTTTGTTTTATACTATGTAGTGACGAATAACGTGATGTTTTGATTGAGGTTCAAAAGAAAAATAAGCAGAATGTAGAAATTGATTTGATACATCGTGTAATATGTATGCCATGCGAATGGTATAATTTTTTTTATATAAAAAATCTCTGTCGCTCTGTCATACCGTCCGATAGTCGTAGTCCTCACAACATACTGTGTAATACTTTAAATATAAAAAAATCACACAAATATATTAATCTTAATAATGCAGGGAAGTATCTAACACTTGACTAACGTAAATACAAATTGTTAAGGAATCTAATATAAAACCTATACAATAATATACTCGTAGTAAGTAGTCTTATTAATATTTAATATTCAATAAAGCTAACCGATACTAAATGTTACAGCAAATACAATACATACGAGTATGTTTACTTCCTGATCCATTTGTTTGTATACCTTGGAACTGTTTATTTTATCGATATAGTAATTACATAGAATTTTACTTCTGCAATGTGCTAGAAACGAAGGGGTTGAAACCGTGCTGAGTGGCCGGCAATGGAATATATGATTTCTAATAGCATTCCGAAATTGACAAAAAGATTTAGGTATACTACCTTACCTTACCTTTAGGTATACTACGTGAGTAACTATTTTATACACCTTTGCTACCTGTTTGCTGCTAAAGTAACCACGATCCAAACTCTATAGTCGCTGATCGTTCTTACCTGTGTTGGGTACTTGTACGTGCAGAGAAACTTTCAGTTTTTATACTATGACGAAGGTCTGGCGACCATGAGCTCCTGGGATATAATATAAATAATGCTCATCTTGTATTGCTTTCAGTGGCACTAATCATGCCATCTGTGCCTCTAGCCTTTACGCAACTACAAAGCTTAAGGTTCAACAAACCAAATCATTGATTACGACAAGGTTGGTACCTTTTCATAAAAATCTTTGTTGATGCGCCCAACTTTTGTTACAGCCCAATGTTAACAATAGATGATTGATTAGACAAATGGTTACAAGTCCATTCAGAGATCCGCAAGACGACACGGCCCTGGCCCGCGATGATGTGATCAAAATAATATAAAACACGATTCAAATTAGAAACACATTTTGAACGACAATAACTCTGTGCTAACAGAGAAAAAAGAGGTTCAGTTCATTCGTATTTTTATAATTAGGCGGATGCCTTTATCGTAACTTTCGTCTCAGATATCAAGCAGTGTCTTTGTTAAGAGGGTTTATTAATGGAAATATACACATTTCATTTTTTTATGCAATACCTATACCTATACGCCAAGTCGCATATTTTTAAAGAACTTAGAGATCTCCAATGAATTATTGACTTGTATCTGTGTATGACTTGATCTATGTATTGGGCAATTTCACTTTTACAACATAGGTTTCACCTTGTATTTTAAATCTCTCTTTATCTTACTACTATTGGTAGAATGTTTCAACATTTTGCAGCAATTTAGTACAATTTGTTACATAAATCACTAATAACATTAAATCATTATCTAATCCGGTATCCAGCAATCATTGTCATCACATGTAATTATTTTACTTCTTTATCCTACTGCACGATTGCGTGGTACAACGAAAGTTCCGTAATTGGTCGAACTATTCCGTCATAATCTGACGAAAGATAGATACTAGATCTTTATTAGATTTGTATTATAGCATACGAGTCACGTTTCTGGCCCTTTCGGAGCCCATTGTTGTTTTGGAGGTCGTTTATTCCATTTTTATCAGTTTCATAACCACCCCTTTAGACGTGGTTTGAGGTTTGCGGTTTGCTGCGTTTATGTTAATTTTGTTCAAGATCATCGTTTGTGCATTTGGGTTGGACATTAGCATTCGGGTCGTCGCTACACGAACGGAAGATCGATTGCCATCTTTCTTATTTAACGTGAGCTTGGCATAATATCCCACAAAGTGTGCCCAGGAATTCCACCTTAATTAAATCACACTTCAACTGAGTTGTTAGTCTCACCACACCCTTCAAACTGAATAACAACGTCATCACATTTCCCAACGGGTATTCTCCAATGCGCCAACACACGACAGATATATTTGCTATGTACCCGGGATTGGACTACAATAGCCCGTTTAGATTGAACTTATTATATCTAATACACGTGTAGAAAAAGAGCTTTTCAATACGAAAAGAAGGAACGTAATAATCGTCTGTATAAGAAAATAAAGAAACAACAACAAGATTGTTGTTGTCATGTTCTGTACTGTACTGTCCATGACATGTGTCAACAGTATCGATATCAGACGGTTTCAACGTTTCCCTATCACGCAGCGTTTGAGCCGTTTAACTTTAAACGTTAATCATACTAACATTATACTTATTATTATCAGGAAGGAGATTATACAATGCTCGGTTTCCGCTGATTTCACCGAGTTCCTCGACTAGCAATGAAAACACGTTATTTGTTGTATAACCATTAGTAATTCCAACGATATGATTCTAATTGCAAGACCGCGAATAAGAATAATCGTTGATTACCCAGCATTTCCAGCGCAACGGATTTATTTATTGAAAAGAAGTGAGTGGGAAACTTAGCCCACGATTTATAGAATGCCATAAAAGTCAAATCAAGTTTTAGACAGTGGTCAACTACATTCGCAACAGCTGGACCACGAGTTACATCATTAGAGAATTCCTTACTCAGGAGGCAGCCGCTTCCCGTGTGCTTTTCTTCTTTTGGATGAGGACAGGGTTTTGTTTTTATTTGCAAATTATTGTTTTTATGTGCATTCGAAAGTAGAACACTTTATGGTTCGACTCCGGTACCACCATCGCCACATCTATTTCTGCCATATAACAGCAGTATTCTTACTGCTGTGTTCTGGTTTTAAGAGTGAGGTCGGGGAGACATACCTAATCGAGGATTCCAACTTAGTCCTCAGGGGTAGCAACGCATTTGTGGCCGACCTAAGAAAGAACTTCGATCCTATCCTCGGTTGAATACAGATGACGGCATGCTCGTTTTCTACCTTCCAGTTGTAAAAAAAACAATTAGAACATTTTTAACATAAGAGTTTCATCAATCCATCCAAATCCAGTCTACGTGGGTAGAAAAAAGGTCTTAATAAACATCACAAATGAACATTACCGACGTTACGTTAACACTACTTACATGAAGACGCCTACGCATTATAGTCGAGTGTTTGTGAAAACGGCAAGGCACCGACCTTACGCATTCTGTTACGCAACCACCAGTAGCCAGCTAGCTAGCGTGTGAAAATATTTGCATTACAAATGCGGTAACGCACTGCAGCCGCACAATGCTGAGAATAGTAGAAATAATGAGAATGGTCGCTTACAGGCTGAAAGAGCTAAGGAGTTACGTATGTGCAACTACAGAACGTCGAGACAACGGTTCAACTATTGATAATAATCTTAACAATCTCTTTTTCTTAGTTTTTATTTAAAATTATACTAAAGGCTATTTTTTCATATGCAGCAAGGTGGTATGGCAATTATGGGTGACAACTCTATAAAAATAGGAGACGTGTATATTTTCTTATAAAATATCTTGCATCTTCTCTGACAACGTTGTATGCACATATTTCCTATAAATACTTATATCGACGCTTCAAAGCGTAATTGCTACATCTCATGAAAACGAAGTTCACGGGAAAGTCAACAAACTTCAGAAAAACAAAACCTGTAACTACAACACTAACGAGCCTGTCTTCTGGTTTAATTCTCATCAAAAAATCGCTCGTGAACTACTTTTAATATGAGGCACAACAAATACACTTTCTACTATGGTGATATATTATTATAGTTATGATTTTTCACCCAGGGACTTCCGCTAGAAGCTAGTTGTAGCGTATTTAATGGCCATTAGAAAGTGGTCACCGTCTTATATCGACATTTACGACGGAAAATGATCATTCGTTGCTACTGCCACTTTAAAAGCACTTGTTCTCCTTCGGCGAGACTTAGGGTTGGCACGTGTTTAATCTTTCTTGCTTTTATAAACATTATGTATCTCTTGCTTATGGTTTTGCCCACGCTATATATATTTACGTACATTGAATGACAGGGTTCTTGCCGAATTATCTGACACTTATCATTATATTTTTCCAATTTACGTAACATTCTATATAAGCTATATTACTGTACAGTTTCATTTGAATCAGGTTAGTGATTTTTGCGTGAAAGAGTAACAAACATTCTCGCAAACAATCGCTTAATCATTACATCGCTAATTTAGACATTTACATAGATCTATTCAAAACTAGCTGACCCGGCGCACTTTGTACCGCCTGGAGTCGATGTTGTGTATTAATAACTTATATTAGTTTAATAATATTTGGTAATTTTATTAATAATAAATTATAGCATATAATCGTATGTTGCCGAGGACTAAAAGTTATATAACAAAAAAAGTTTCATCAAAATCCGTCCGCCGGACAACATTCGGACGGACAACAACACATTTGTATGACCCCTAGGGGTATTTTTTTACAGTTTTTTATTAAATTGTACAAAAATGAATTCCTCAACAGTGTTATTATATACATTTACATATATATACTTAACCATATGGATAAGTGAAGCTATTTAAGCTATGTCATGTCATCAGTTGCATATCTTTTTTGTTGTCACCATATCAATTATTGACGGTAACATATCCGTATGGGTAACGAACCCAGGTGGGTACGTTACCGATAAACACGTAGGTACGTACCGAGAAAATTCGACGGCTTTCAATGTTTCGCTATTATCGAGTTAGCGGTTAAACGAGATAATGATTTCGACACTACTGGGGCGTGGGATTTACCACTTTAAACAATCTACTTTATTATCGTTTTGCATTAAAACCTCCCAAAATACAATACCGGAAAATCGATATAGGACCTATGTTTTTTTTACAATTTCGCGATAGCAAACGAGCATGCTGATGCACCTGATGGTAAGTGGTCACTGCTGCTCATGTACATACGTAATCAACGCAAGACAGGGTCGAAGTTCTTTCTTAGGTCGACCACAAATGCATTGTTACTAGACTGACCTTGAGGACTAAGTTGGAACGCCTCGGTTAAGTATGTCTGCCTGACCACACCCTTCAAACCAGAACACAGCAGCAAGAAAACTGCTGTTATAAGGCAGAAATAGGTGTGTGTGTGTAAAAGGTCGATCATGTCGTAACTTAGTGTCAAAAAACCTCAACACAACAGTAAAGTTAAATCATAATAATTCAGCTTGAATCCCGCTCAACAAGAATATCACTCGGCAGATCACGTGCGATAATACTTAATGATGAGATTTGATTACAAAAAACGAATCAATGACGATCTTACAACGCCAATCCAAGCTCTGTTTTTATACGTATAGAGATACAACAGCGGACTTTACCTTGTATTTGTATATTTTCGTACAAAAACGTAATCACCTTGAATACGATCTCAGATACATTTATCGGTCAACCTACTCATCTTACCACGTGTTCTTAATAAAATAATTCTCGGGCTTTAGTACGACACTGGCTACGTTACGAAAACAACTTACTTTTTTCGTTAGACGTGCTCATTTTTTTGTAGGCCTTTTTATTACATATATTTCCGTAGTATATTATTCTGATGTAAGCTCTCGAAAATCGTTTTTTCGACGGCTTCATCACAAAATATGGAATTTTACTTTTTTGTATAGAATATAATGATGAATTTTATATTAATTTCATGTCCATGCCACAGATGTCACATTACATTACGTTTTTCTCGACCGAGCATGATAATAATATATGTGTGTTGACCTATTAAATGGCTATGCCTATTAAATGTTTAGATATTCCTGTTTTTTTATCGCCTGTGAACATGTCATATATATAGGTTGTCATAAGAAAATTACTCACTAGCGTTTATGCCACCAGATAATAAACAACAACCTAATTAAAAATATTATTTGAAATACAAATTAACACAAGTATGTCACGTACCCAAGCCACCTTGTACAGTAATGACAAGAAGTCACAACAATCCAACAAGCAGTTATCAAACAAGCAAAGGCAAGGGTTAACAGGTCGATTGGAACAAAGTTACGTACGATATGTACCGCATACGTTAAGTACCGCGCGTTATATCAGCGCAATTTGACAGCGCATCCCGTTTCAACGAACCTCTAAAATGCAGAGCGACTGAAATGCTGTATATATATATATATATATAAACAATAAAAACGGTTGAACGTATAGCTTGGGCGCTGTTTCCAATATCTCCCGGCAGGTGGGCAGGTATTGGACGCTGTCAAGTACACCCTTAACGGGCGTCACTCAAGCCGCCCTAAAACATGTTATTATACAGAGCGTCCTGTTTATAAGGACGGTGTTGAAACATTTTGTAATGCGTAACATGTGTAGCACAATCGCGACACAAAGTGCGTATAAAAATGTATGTCATTACAAATTTATTTCATCGTGTTAGTAGAGAATTTAATCAAATCCTTCGTATTACTTCTACGCAGGTAGTGGACGATTTTGTTTGGTAAGTTTAACTTACAATTCATGATTAACTCCATGCATTATTCGTTTTAAGTTCGAATACCACTTTTACATACACAGCGTGAAAGACGTGCCATTTTGGATGTCCAATATTGAAAAAAATATTCCTGAAATGTTTTTGCAGTAACATATTTGTGGTTTTACAAGTTTTCGTACATGTGCCTAATATTTGCGTACGTGACGTTCAAAGGATAACCCGTTTTTTCAATTTCCAACTGCTGCACATTTTATAAAAATATTGCGGTGGATAACCCTCAATTCAGATTTACAAGCATCAAAAATTTGTTTAGCTAAATTTTACAATTTTTTAAATATTCTAGAATCTATTTATTACCCATGTCGATAGATTAGAGCGGATTCAAAAACGATTTCGGAGTTTCTTGCAATTTAAGACCAATACGTATATATACGAGTATATCTCCCTAATTATTATCCTCAATGCAAGAAATTCCATATCCTTCCTTTATCTATCAGAAGAAATAGCATAGCATTCTGAACTTAAGCGAAAGTTGGCTAAAGATTTCTTTGGTTCCTGACTATTATAATATTGTCTTTTTATTTTTTCCATTATGTTATCTAACATATTATTCCACTGTATATATGCGGAAACTTCTAAATGGCGTTCACCTTCTTATTATCTTTGTATAATCTTAAGTTCCATGAAAATAAAAAAAATAAAAAAAAT
>DWNJ01000261.1:0-16879 GCA_018250275.1 Udranomia eurus | reverse complement strand
AATTAACTATAACCTTCTATAAATTACTATTTATAGAAGGTGGTAGAACCTTTTACTGTTCGGCTCCGGAGACACTACCGCCACACCTATTTCTGCCTTTTAACAGCAGTATTCCTGCTACTGTGTTCTGGTTTGAAGGGTGTGGTCAAGGAGACACACCTAACCGTTTCAACTTAGTCCTCAGGGGTAGCAACGCATTTGTAGTCGACCTAAAAAAGAACTTCCAATTTGTCCTGGGTTCATTACAGATGTCCATGGGTGGCAGTGACCACTTACCATCGGGTGTACTGCATGCTCGTTTGCAACCTCTCAGTAATGTGTCTGTGTGTGATTCCAAAACAATTAGGTTTTTTTCAAGTGCAGTGTGTGATTTCAAAATAATTAGGGTTTTTCAAGTGCAGTGTGTTATCTTTACGACATTAATACCTAAACAACTGTCTGTATGCCTGACATTCTGTTTGTACGGGGTAAATCGTGTTTTTATTCATTCTTTATTGTTTCGGGGACGGGAAAATAATTCTGGAGCGGAACGAAGTGAGCCGGGTCAGCTAGTAATGAATATTTTTACTGAACTGCCATTGTAACCATAATATAAACTAACGCATTTACCAACCAATATATTAGGCAAGCAAATGCGTGCCTGTAATATTAGTTTACCACATAGACCGTTTGAAGATGTTGAAGGAGGAAGAAGGAATATTATATAATTTAAGTGAGGGTCCGTTTCTTGGGGTACATCATTTAACTCGAAAAGAACTACATACTTTGTAACTACTTCTGTGACAAAAAAATCCTAAAACCCACCCTGAAATCTCGAGGGTGGTAACAAAAAACCAGTAGCAAAAATAAACACTCGACTTTCTCAAGTGTTTGCCTAACAGAGAGCGAAGTGTGTGAACAAAATTTGTGTAAATTATTAATATTTGTCGGAAAAGTCCGATATGCCACTCGGCAAAACCACTTGAGCCATGATTTAGATGTTTTGGAATTGTAACAAAACATTCGGTAGCCTTTGTTGAAACCTGACGTAGCATTTACGGTCGAAATTTCGAATCCATATGTCACATGTACTTCGGATCTATTTATTAAAACTGAATCTAAAATTAAGCTAATCTATACTTTACTGTAGAACTCTTTGATTATTACAATTAAGTGAGCACGGAATAAATAATATTAATTAGAATAAAAATAACTTCTATTCAACGTTAATACCTACTAATACTTGTCGTTTAAAGTAACATAAATTATAATTTAGATTCACAGCGCGATTGCGAACAAAAGCGCAAACTTTATCTTATTTTAATTAAATAGATGAATGCTTACATTGAAATACCTTAATAGCCGTAAAATCGCCATTTTTCCAATCCGACGTCTGAATCGAGTAATCTGCTCGTTCCACAAAGAGGTATCAAACAATAATAAACGACTAACAAAACAACTTTTTAACGCTTTTATAATACAATTGGCAAGAATTGGATCAATTTGGCAAGGAAAAAAATTAAAACTCTTTCTAATTCAACTCTATACTCAATAATATACGGGTTAAAATATTATTTCTACATAAAAAGAGCACAAAAGGTTCATACCCCGCAGTGTAGAACAAGTGCAACCCAAAAACATCTCTCTTTGTTTTCACAGTCGATGATAGGTGGTCTTTTTATTCAAAAAAATGATTTATTGACCTTTTGAGTATTCGCCGCTGGCCTTCCGGTAAAAAAACGGTGGGAATTGTTTTTTTCCAAATAAAAATGACTACATATACAACTTTGACTCACATAGTTTTCCAGTGTTTTATATTAGGATACATCCATACAGATACAAGGATATACATGAGACATCCACATCCATGCGTCAAAGTTGAGTGAACTAAACCTTTGTGTATTATCTACTAAAAGATGGAGAGTAGAGAAGGAATAAATATATTCAGAGATAAAAGTAGTTTTATATTGAACAAGATGACCCGGCGAACCTCGTAAAGCTGGAGAATCAATGTTGTGTTAACTTATTATTTGAATAATATTCATTAATTTTATTAATAATAAATATATGTTGCCGAGGACTAATAGTAATAACAAAAAAAAAGATAAACATTTCACAATTTTTTTTGCTTGTGTTACTTGTATGAAGATCCCAAGGTATATTTTTTTACTTTTTATTCAACGTACAGAATTTAACTCTTCTACAGTTTTATTATATATTATAGATGTGGTGCAGATCTGGACAACGTTCTCAGTGGATGTAGTTGCGTTTTTCGATAGAGATATTATATCAAAGTTGCTATAAACGAAACCATAAACTACCCCCGCTGCGCCAACGCATTATTCGTGGAACAGATTTAACGCTGGGGAGAGCCAGCCTTTATTGGGCAGTTTGCATAAATATTCTTGGAGAAATTGATTTGTCTGGGAAAGTGCATGGGCGGTCCTTTTTGCCGTGAAAGTTATAAAAAATGTTATAGTTTTAAAATGACTTCATTAATACGCATAATTACACATACCGCATAATTCTAAAGGTATAACGTTTCATGGTTCGACTCCGGAGGCACCACCGCCACACTTACAGCAATACATTTGTGGGCGACCTAAGAAAGAAC
The DNA here is from genome assembly GCA_018250275.1 of Udranomia eurus. Lineage (NCBI taxonomy): Eukaryota > Metazoa > Arthropoda > Insecta > Lepidoptera > Hesperiidae > Udranomia > Udranomia eurus. The sequence goes on along the minus strand of DWNJ01000261.1, from coordinate 14,286 downwards.
TTCAATTCTAACTTGGGTTGATTACAGATGTCCATGGATGCCAGTGATCACTTTCCATCAGATGGTCTGCATGCTCATTTGCCTCCTCAGTGTTAAATTAATATTAACAGTTTATTTCTTTATTGATTGCTACAGACTAGTGTGGTCGACACCGCGACCTCTGAATGGAGTTCCGAATCTAACCATCATAATACTTATATAAAGCCACTCATAATACAAGTTTTTGGTTTAAATTTTGCAATTTGAAAACATGTAACTTAATTAAACAAAATTAAGTTATTTACTTGCCGTAAAGAACATTCCTGCCGTTTCATACTGTTCATATTAGGCCTTCACCAATTTTCCAATTATCCAACGTTATCCTTTAATTTTAAATCATTAAAGTCCTATAAAAGTATAAACTTAAATCATTAAAATCGTAGATAAATAAACAGGCGGAAGTATCTCCGGATGTTTCTAAAGCAGCGACGAATCAAAACAAATTTGAAATTAAACGGCTCCCACCCAACAATAAGAGCTAATCAAACTCTGCCATCCCAAACATATGCTTAAAGCCCTCAAAGGGTTGAACAATTACATAAATTAATACCAACATCCTTTTTATATAAAGATACCTCCAATATAAACTGTATGCGTAAAATCACTTCCTCTATCATTTACTTCACTTTTTTCCCGCCATATGACGCCATTTTTTCTTCCAAGATGGCTGCTCCATATGTCGTGTTCGTAGCACGTGTTATAACTTTTATTTTATTGTGTACGGCTGTCTCATTCAATGTAGCTTCCAAAGAACTCGCTTTTTCATGTCTTTAAATGCGAAAAATGGTATCAAACTCACAATTATGTCCTTACACGTCCACATATTAAATTGTTGGAATTAAAGAAAATATATATTTTTCAAAAAGGACGAGTAAAGTTAAAAATTATTCGTCTTCTTCAATCGCCGTTTACTTTGTTGCTAAAATATCCGAACAATGTGCCAAAAGCGACTGTCTCTCATATTCAATACCTACTGCGTAAATGAAAAATACAATACGAAGGTGTCGATTGCCTTAAGAATTTACGTAAAACGTCGTTTTAGGCGAGTCGGGTTTCTGTAATACATAATTCATTCTTTGTAATAATTTCATTTGGCAAAGACAAGATGGTCTGCTTGAGGCGTGCGCGTGAGTGAAATGACGAAAATGGCCGAATTTACGACACTTTGGTCCACAGTTACGACAATTCGATGACGTTTTTGAAGATAATGGGACAAGTACACGATGACATGCCCGTTTTTTGACTTTTTGGCGAATTTGGTTCTCAGGCTGACGTTCTTTAAGTACTTAATACAGTAATGGTTAACAATCGTACACATAATATTCTTTGCTGCAATTTTCGGGCTAGCACTAACACTCTTTTGTGTGGTCAGAAGGCAAGATTGTGGTCCAACTTAGTATCCAGTTTTAGCGACCTATTTTCATCTGACCAGTAAATATAAGTTATTTGTCGATGGACTTAAGTATTAATTTTATGCTTTCTTCGAAAACTTTAGACACGCGTTTTTAACACTTCTGTCTTAGAAAAGGATCATTTGTTTTCTGTCATAGAAATGCGTGCCTCCGATATCAATGTTTGATAATTAGCACATCTTTAAAAAAAGACTCATAAATACGCAGTTCGGTTTTAAGCGGCAAAAGTTCACCTCACAGGAGGTGCCCTTGGGTCAACCACAACCCCCAGTAGAAGTGGGGGAGGAAAGACGACTAAAGCTTCGGCGGAGGTCTGAAATCCGAACTCCACCCTTCTCAGCCAATGTTCTTCTGTCCCGGCCTTAGCCCTTCTTAGGCTTGCCACAAAAAAACCGGTGAAGCTGTAAAGGCCGCTTGGGCCAACAGCAAAACCCATTCCATAAAAAAAAGATATAATTTCATAAGCATTTCGGCAGATGGCAGCTGTTTATACTTTAATGACATAATTTGGAATATTTTTTGTATGAACTAGGGATAAAGGCAGCTTTCACTTTGAAAACTCTACCAGTAATTGTAATATCACCTCCTATCTGCAATAACACAATCATAATTCGTTTTATCCATTGGAATCCTATAGCATGCTCTATACAACAAAATTCACCTAACACTTACTTGCTTATATACCAATAGGTAAGTAAATCTTAGAATACCGCCGTATCAAAATCGAATGAAAAAAATAAATTTTACGAATGCATCCGCGACAGAATTCGATTCGATTGGACGCAGACTCCGGCTGGCGGTGACAAGCCGCTTTGTCCAAACAAACGAGACAATCTTTCTTTCTTTCTTTTATCTTTTGTCCCCCGCACAATGGCGGATCGGCCAAGACATTTGGATGCCGATTTCGATAAATTTTATGAAGCCCGTGGAAAATTTCATATTTATATCTATGACCATTCAAATGGCTATATTGTTGTTTTGTTCTGTTTAACAATACGGTTAGGTACTACAATTAATTCGAATACTAAATCAGGTCAGGTACGTATAGTCCCATCGGTGAGATATCGCTCCGCTCAAACGGCATAAACGTAATTTGTATTACTGGAGAGTTCCAGACAGACTACTATATAAATCCAGAAGTGCCTTTAAATTAATTAATTGAATATAATTTAATTTAATACCTTGACTTTCAATCTAGTATATAATTTTTTTATATACGATTGTATATAAAATTTTTGCACATATCAATTTACTTTATCACCATTGCTTCATTCACATCAGTTTGCATTCGATCTGTGTCCATTCGAATGAAGAATAATTTTCCCATGCTCTGTACACGAGATTTCGCAATAACAATACTGGCATTGCTTCCTAATAATATTCAGAGCAAACTTTGTCCGAACTTACAAATCAGGTATACCTAATCACAGGATTGTACAAGCCCAAGGTCTCGATTTGTCGGCATTGTTGGCTAACGGGCATCGCGTATTATCCATTCATATCATAACGTTTATAAATACGTTTCACGGAGCCATTGTGGACGTTGTCTCTCCCCGAGGATACTGCGAACAAAGCGTCCTTCATAAAGCCGAGCTCACAATACGACTCGTAACCCGTCATTTTTGTACCTATTGGCTATTTTATGACAATAACTCTATTGTTGGCCTCCAGTTGTATTGGGAGCATTGTGTTCGTAGGAATTCGCGAAACTGGAATTGTCTCAGCTAACGAACACCGCTCCGGGCTCGCAACGTCTTACTCTTTGAAGGATTCCCGTTGGAGGCCCTTTCAAGTGTTCAAGAACCAGTACTGTATGTGTCGATTCGTTTGTTGTACACTGACCTAAAATTTCCTGTTATGGACCAATTCGGAAGATTATTTTTACTTATTGTTAATGTCGAGCTTGAACATTATTTTTGAGATGTATCGTAACATGATAAGCACGTGTGACTTATCTTATTAATATGCTTGTCAAGTTGTAAAAGGAATTAAATACGTGCAAATTTATGACATCTTGCACCTAAGATGTAGTATGTGCAACAGTTCTCTGAATTTACTTTCACAAGTAGGCTACGGGAGGTAGCTATTACAGAGCAAATACAATGATCAATGTCTTACCTACTCATTCATGGTTTCGGCAATTGTTTGCGCCAACGCTGGCCGCTGCGCGTGATAATATTTGGTTTCCCCACAACCTGCCTTTGTCATCTCGCCTCGTCCAGCCACTCGAGGGCAAACTCATTGTTTGTCGAGACAAGTGAAGAAGAAATTTCTAAGGTTTGTATTTTTAAATCTCTTTCGGCTCCTGTATGTTGGTGAATGGCTGCTGTTATACAAACATCAGCAATTATGACGAGTTCCACTGTTTGGCGTACAATTTCTTGGGGCACATTTTGTTCGCTAACGTCCCATTCTTGGCAATTTATGAATGAAGAGTTTCGGGCTAAAAGTACCTTAAAAAATTGTGCCGAACTTGCGAAGTTTATCCAATTAGGTCTGTAGGTTTTTCTTTTACTTAAAAATAACTGAAGATATTCATTCTTTTAAAAAGGTATATTCATTATAACAATTTACATACTATCAGATTTTTTGCTTATATATAAGTGGAAGCATTATGTGATTTGTCGGTAAATAATATCGTGAGAATTTCACAGACCGTCACCCTTAACAATTCGTTGCCATTCAGAAGAGGCATTAGCACGGAAAAACTAAGTCATGCGATAATCTTGGATTTATCTGTTGACAATTTTAATTCGTTGATAGCAAAAACATATACGTCGTCTCTAATATCAAGTTACATAAAGTTGAAATTGATGTTATTCTTACCGTGTTCATTGGTTATATTTATAAAATAGCACCCTTTGCTTTTATAGCATTAGCTTCCCTTGTCTTACGCGATTGTGGTCAGATAACAATATATATTGAATTGAAATTTGATTTGATTTTTGAGCCGTATTGTGTTTGTGCAATGCCTTTATATTCTGAATAACCGAAAGTCTTACCATTAATTGTTCTTTATACTATTGCTATTGTGTGCATACAAAAATACGGTTTGGAATTTCAGATTATTTTTATGCGTATGTTTATAATAATTTTCTTTACCCTTTAGCCATGATTCGTGTGCAATAACCTATTTTTCGTTAAAGATGAAATCTGAAATCTTGGGGTTTCTTAGTATCGAATATATTTTATTGATGTTACTTCCAAAATAGGTATTTAGTTTTTTAATGATTATGTTTATTTTCAATTTCCTATTACACAATTCATTTAACAATTTAAACTCTCATTAACATTCAAAAAATACATTGCGTCATTCTATTAAAAATCCCGCTTGACTCTTATAAAGTAGCAATTAGGGAACACACTTAAAACTAAGATTTGTTATAATAAAAAGAGTCTTGACTCCCAATTACTCCACCCCGTGTTTCGAGTGCCATTACACCGAAAATTTACGACATTAATTGTACAATTATTTCTCTCCTTTGTATTACATAGAACGGTAGTTAGTTTCTTTGTGGCCACTGCGGTGACTGGCACGTGGTTGAATAAAAGACCACTTTATCGACCACTCATTACAATTTAATGGTCTTACGTTTAAAAAATATCTTGACGTACACGATGACGTCAAAGTTAGTCTTACGACGAATCAATCGAAAACGGTTCTTACACGTCTAACTACAGGTGTCGTATTAGACGAACCAGGCAAAGTTGTTCAGGAGGCGTTGAAAGATTCGTTATTTAAATTTGACGGTTGGAGTGTGTCCGATAAATAGTCGACCTGGAAATCGGTTGTTCAGATTCACTGTACGTAATTACAGTCCAGTTTTTGTTTGGTCTGCGGTAGTCTTCGCGTTTCGAAACTGTTTTATCGTTGTTTCACGTCTCTTTGATTGTTTTGGTTCGCCGATGTAGTTATTTCTATTCGTGTCGATTTTGTAAAAAAAATAGGTTTTCATTTCACATTTTATTCAAACTTAATTAAAATATTTGACGTGATTGATGATTCAAATTTCATTCGTTTTAGTTTAGTTGAAACATTACAGTGCACGAACATGCCCTCTATCTTTTATTGCATTTACCAATGTGTTTTAGGTTCAAAGAATGAAACATTATTAAGATAATGCATCCAAATCAACATAAACATGGCCGCGATATTAAATATTCAAAATCTCATACCTACATTCAAGCGAGATGACATCGTTTAAAAACGTCTCAATGTATGACAATTTAAGATGAACTCAAATACCTTTGTCATCTAAAAAAACATCAATAGGAAACCGCTCATAACGAATAGAATTGAATAGTGTGGCATTAGGGAACCAGTTTCGGTGTTATCGAACCGGCCAGACATGCCGACGCCAGCCTGCAACCAACTTTGGAAGAGATTAATAAAACTGTATCCAATCCTTGCACCGTTTGAAAACCTTTATAAATTGTACGCCATGTCAGTAGTGTCTTTGCTTGCAGTTTATTGAAGTGAAATTTTCATAGTCACGACACGAGAGTAATTAAGATTTTTATTAATATCTCCCATTTACATCAGCGATTCAATTCCGTCTCCTGCAAACAGTGCTTGAAACAAACGTTATTCGTAGAATAGAATAGTTAAATAAAATTAAAACAGCTAAGCTTTTGAGTCCTATCTGTTATTCTGTCTCTTATATCTGTCAATTATATTTTATAAATAATAGTTAAAAACAGTATGATTTTCAAGTTTATTATCCAACTGGCTGACCCGGCGCACTTCGTACCGCCTAGTCGTCCCCAGTCCCACGACTGTTTTTTATTTATCAGACGATTTTTATGAAACAAATTCAAAATTTTAAGTGAAGCTTTTCAAACAAAAAAAAATTAAAATAATTTTTCTAGGTTCTTTTCTTTAATATATACCCCAAAAAAAGTTTCCTCTACCACAACTTCTATGTACAGACAGCGATCTCTTACAGATTTATTATATATATATATATAGATATTTTTATTTTAACTAGGTACTTCTTTAGTCATTTATTTTTGTATTAACAGCGTTAGCACTTTATGTAGAATTCATTTACACCTGGGATTCTTGGCTTTATTGATATACTTGTAAATTACTTTACTATATAATTAGTAAATAAAAGCTTCATAAACTAACAAGCGTTACCTGCCAACGTTATGACTCAGAATGCGCATCTATTAATGATTCGTCATTTTAAAGAAGCTAAAAGAATGCGCTTTGAAGAATGCGTCACAAAAATATGTAAAGGGCTGAACACTGCTTCTTAACAGGTGTACCAACTGCTCGGACTTTCTGACCGAGAAACCGCCGTTACCTTAGCGACTGAAGTTGTTAGACAAAATTGAACCTTAATCGTTTGGGAAGAGAGTTCAATTTGGATTGCGTTCTGGATTATATAAAGGTGATCAGAAGTAGCCAACCCGAGGTCCGCTCAATGAAAGTTTTTTCTACCTACTTAATGTTATTTTGTTTTATTTGTCGGATACACATGTTTTTGTATGATGTGCGGCGCATTCCTCTTTATTAATAGGAATCTGTTCGAGATCGTATCGCAATATAAAAGGGTGTTTTGAGATTTCTTAATAGAGCGTTTCTCGCTTCATGGCGTTTTATTTGACGCATAGGTAATTAAAAGTTTGTGAGTGAAACTTTGACATATTGACAATTTACCGACTTATTAAATACATACTCATTATTTCTTCCACGATTTATACAATGTATCCCAGACGCATTGAGGTACATGCCGTATTAAACATAACGATATTTTTTTGGCATCTAAAAACAGGAAGTAAATTATCGAAGACCTCTTACGAATCCGTAAACGGAAATCCCATATCATATCATAAATCGTTCTAAAAATGCATAGAAAATATTAATAACACAACAGTACTCTAATGCGCATGAGTACTTTTGCGCAAAGGCGCCGCCGGTACTCAAAGTGCCGACATCGTATTAAGAGAAAAATAAAAAAATATCGCAAACGAGGTAAACTGCCGATCATTGTTATTATATCATAGATGATAGAATTTTTTGTACATCATAAAACATTGTTCAATTTCATCTCACGGAAAATATGCTCTAGTTTAATCGAAGTAAAGATGAGTTTGCACCATTGCGTACTATTTCTAAATCATTAAGCAGCGTACACATTCGCGGGCCGTTTAATTCTGCCCCATTTAGCGCATCGGATCGCAAGTTTGCACAACAATCGTCTCTTTACTCGAATTGATGGTTTTCTCTCTTTTTATATTTAACGCGTCTGTTTATACTATTGTTTGATATAATAATATATTATGTTTCTATGACGCTTTATGTTCTGTGTACTGGCGTGTAAATTTGATTAGCTTTGTGCACACGGCCTAATAGCCGTTTACGCGATTACTATAAATCAAGAATAGATACTCGAGTTTTGTTGAAATTAATAAAATATAGTCTGTCGAAGACGCTGTTAGAAATAATAGGGCGTTTTGTGCTTTGTATAAAAGTTACCTAACAATAAAAATGTATCACTTAATAGTCATAAGTCAAAACGCTGTGATAATTATTTTAAATTTATTAAATTGCTTAGACACTAACGTTCGATCCAGATGAACAGATTCTCAAGTTTTCTAAAAATATGTTTTGACCATAATGTTGTTTATAGCCTATTCCAAATGTATACCAAATAACATTTAGAAGCTTGAATAAAAAAACTGATAAGACAGTTGGAGCACAGAATCAATTAACAGCAACGGCGGAATAAGAAAAAGGTGGTAGAAACTTTTACGGTTTGACTCCGGAGGCAAGCCGCCTATTGCTGCCGTATGACAGCAGTTCTTGCTGAAGGGTTAGGGAGACATACTTAATCGGGGCGTTCCAACTTAGCCCTCAGGGGTAGCAACGCATCTGTGGTCGACCATCGATTCTATCTGATTACAGATGTCCATGGGCGGCAGTGACTACATACCGTGGTGGCCTGCATGCTCGTTTGCTACCTCCCAGTTTTAAAAAAAAGAAAACTATAAACTAATAATAAAGCCAAAGACAATTTATACATTTCACAGCTAAATGCCCAAGAATCGGACCTGAATCGAACTTAGGTATTTTAATCGGCGGCCACAAAAGACGATACACAATATATTCACACGATTACCGGATGCGAGGGTGACATGATAAAAACCCCTTTTTTGAGTGTTAATGCCGTGACAAATGTCGAATTTATGCGAGTGAGGTGGCTGCGGATACCCCGCTGCGCTCACTGATACATTATACACTGACCTGAAGACCAGTTGCATACGCTTAAAAGGAGCTTGTGTCTACGAGACAAAATATCCTGGAGAAGCTATACGGACCGATGTTTTTTAAACTGTACGCGATACTCGTAACTCGACAGAATTAGAAAAAATTAAAAAAAAAAAATTGTTACAGATCAGTCGTTACGTTTAGACATTTTATATTTTTCTACGCCCTCTAGATGTTTTGTTAAAATACATATTTTTATGGTTTTTATAAATTTTTAGAAGGATTTGTCTCCTTTATACCATCGACAGTTAATTTTCAGTGTTAATAATTTAAAAAAAAAGAAATATAAGACGGTAATAGGTAAACTCAAGCAGTGGGTATTCTCCTTAACAATGATACCACGGGCGCGTAATGACGCAGCACAGGTCGTTTCGCGGTAGACAAGGACATATTTGGAGATATTTAGAACAGAAATGACCCAATCGGTAGCGTTCTCCTGCTGCGATCTGTTAAAATTGGCTGAATCTCTTAATGTAGGTAAGATTTTTATATTATATCGCAATACAGGTAACATAAGATGAATAGCAACCTTGTTTTTTATTGGTAATAAAATTCAAATGTCTGAAAAAGATCCCTCCTCCTACTACGTAACTCACACGCCAGAGAAAACTGAATATAACAAATATCTTTCAAAATTAGAAATGAAATTTCATATAAAATCCATGTCTAAAAAAATATGCATCACACAAGTAATGAAGACGTAACTAAGAATAAAAATGTAAGAAAAATTTATATAACATTAAAAACGCAAGCGTATTATCGATTAAACCCTCCATTATTACAATCTTCACTCGACCAGTTGTTTTGTAAGTGTAACTAACAGTATCATATTATTAATTTATTATATTTCTGTTTTACTGTCGTCGTCCTGCTTTACCATATCATAAGAAAAGACAATGAATAATTCAAGGGCATGAATATGTTAGGTAGACAACCAGAGCTAAGCCTGATGGCGTGATGGCTCAGCGGGACGTAAATCTTTTATTATCTCCAAAAACAAAATAACCTTACATGCACGTTGACACCTTAGAGCTGCTCCGTTCAATACATTGTCAGTATTCACTTCTTCATCAACGTTATCACCTTTATGCGTTTCGAAATAAGGGCCTTTGAAAGTTTCAGTATCTGCAATATTCTCCTTGTGTTCCATAATCCAGTGGCCACAATTTTATTGGAGCCAATTCTTAGCCTTAATTTAATTTGTGCACGAACTCGTATTTTGATTCATAAAGGACGCGGCCGGGCGACATTTCTTGAACGTTCCCATTTTGGTTCGTTACGGAATTCTGATTTATTATTGCATTAATTATATCGGAACGGTTGTTTATCTTGGGATTTTTTGTTTACTATTCCAATTTTTGATAAAATATCCATTTCTGATAAAAGTTTATTTAGGTCTCTTTGTGGTGTGTGAAACAATTATTATATTTCTGGAGTATTACTTAAATTTTGGGATGGTGTAACATTTTGTTACGCTGATTAAGAAGGATAATCTTAATTCTTATGCCTCTAGCTTTATGTACATATATTTTTTACGACACCCTGACTCTATAATCATCTGTCTTTACTTTTTATGATTAAGGAAATTTCCGAACCTCCTTACCTAATCCTAATTACCTAGTATAAATGTAAGTCTATTGGTATTTATTTTACATCGAAATGTAATTTTTTTCCAGCCTGAATTTTGCATAGTTGGTTAAATTGACAGGACAGACGATGATTTTTTTAATTTCAAGTCAAAAAGTAAATTTCCAAGCTAAGCCAAAACATTCAGAACCCAATAATTTCCAGACAAATTCAAGTTTAGGTACATTCGAAAGCAGTTGATCCACGGAGTATCCCACCTTCATGCAATGCACATAATCGCTCACATCTCGCGTTATCTCGTTATCATTTTAATTTACTGGCATCGTTGTCACATACTCATTGAGACAAAAAAATCTTCCAATTCCTTTGAGAGAAGCTCTCAAGGCGCGGAACAAAAACCTGGACAGGCTTAATTTCTCACGGCTCGGCTCGCCGTACAAAAGTGGCATTTTGACATTTACTCGGTGGCCTAATAGGGTTGCCACCCATGACAGTTACATTATATTTGTCTTCTTAAATGCTATAATTTTTAAGTTCAGTTATTTTCATTTTTGAGTCAAAATATGTAGCTTAGTGACAGTATAGATGTGGATCCACGAAATGAGGCTGCCATCTTGAGATCGTTTATGGATGCCTTGTTATCTCCTATTGTAAGTTTCAATGGCTAAATAAAGTAATTGAATGTTTACTCTTTAGACTATTAAAACCAGAATACAAACACTAATGTAAACATTGCTGCCATTAAAGAAGACTGTCACAGGTATCTTTAAAACTTTAAAAGGATTAAATAAAAATCCTATTAGTTTCATAGAAATAATAACCAATTTCTTGTGTTGCAGAAACGGCTACCTAATCTGCATATTTCCAATCAAGTGACAACCCTACTCGCGGACCAGAACCTCACGGAATGTTAATTGAACGTGATGCTATCTCGTAATAAGTCATTGTGTCGTAAGGAGCGCATTACCGCGCGTGTGCTACCGCCTTTATAACTGTATCAGGTACATTTTCTGAACAAACGTTAAATAAATAAATATGACATGTGGTAGGTAGGTTTTGCTTTTTTGCGTAATGTCTACCAGTGTATCGGGGTAAATTTCCATTTTATATGTATTATACTTAATGTATAAATTCTAACTACATTATACTTTACTCTATACAATTAAATGTTGTATATTAAAATATGTTAGCACTAAGTTTTCCGTCTGATTTAACATTTAGATAAAAAAATCAGAAGCGTTGTAGATGGTTCGGAAATATTAAAAAGTGCTTTTTTAGACAGTAGGTAGCAACATCGTGTTAATACATTATTTACTTAGTTGAATTATTACAGTACCAGTATAATTCTTCCGTATAGAATACAATAAACTACAAATAATATACATGGACATCGAGATCTACGTAAAAAGAAATATTTAATCACTTTTCTAAGCAGCTTTACTTGCAGAACTTGAAGGCGGACAGTGAGAACTAACCTCTGGAGTTCGTACGACTCTTGTCACTTTAGTAGCAATCAGAGATGTACGATACCGTGGGTTCTGTTGATTCTGCGATAAGATGATGATAAAGTGATGATATTTTTTACTCGCTACTGAATTACTTAGTAAAAGTGATTGTTATTCCAAAACTTTTGATAAGAGTGCCTCGTATATACTACATATAACTAAAGTAATCTCTGTCATTGTTTTGAGTGTATTTCGTATGTACTATATTATTTTGAAAAATATATTATTATTATGTATGTACCACAACGCGCGCGTATCGTATACGATCGTGCAAGTGTGCAATGTCCGGCGCGGTCAGAAACTGAATGGTGAAAATAGAAAAGACAAGAATCAAGAATCAAATGTGTTTATTCATTATAAGGTATACAAATACACTTCATTAACGTCATACACTTTTCCATTAGTCTGTTCTCAGTCTATGGTAGACCGGAAGAAAATATAGGATCGTGAGCCATATGATGTATATTCCCAAATGCTAGTTAGTTCGGGTCTATTTCTGATTATATTGTTACACACATAGAACTTATTTTTGATAAGGGTGTAATCGTTATTGGAATTGTTATGCATTAACTCGCTGCTGCACTGCCGTGCTGAATTAACTCGGCTATTTCTATGCTACATTTCATGAACTAGTGTTAATAAAGTTGTTTGATTGTAAACAGATGAATTCATATTGATATCGACGGTCGCTGTCCCGTGAGTTCAGTATTAGACCAAAATCATACTGTAGAATAAATGTATTTACGTCAAATTATTATTAAAGAGTGCTGAGAGTTTTCCGCCGGCTTTTTTCTCCCGGTCTCCACGGCCTAAGGACCTGAAGACATTGAAAGCCGATGGCCACTGACTAATGGAAATGTATATGACGTCCATTGAGTGTATTTGTATGTGTTGTATGTTCGTTTAATTAAATTAAATAAAGTATCCATATTTATTTATTGGCTCAGTTTTTGAAAACGTACCAAACCACATCCAAACGTCGCGCAAACACGACAGGAAAACTAAAATTTTAATATTAAATGCTATCGTCACGATAAACCATTAAAGCAATGTAAAGATACGCTAATATAAACCTGAATACATTAAAATGCCTTAATTACAGCTATTTTCACAAAAATAATTGTCGCCTTTAGAGCCAAAATAAGTTTTTCAGTAAAAACTTCAGGAAACCCAGTATTACTTTGTACCTCGAGTGTTATTCAAACATGCAACAATTCTGCGTAGCGTGAGTATCAGCAATTTGTAAAAAAGTTGCCAAGCGCGCGCCGGACCTCACGTAATGGAGTGTTCCGTACGTTTTAAAAAATAGAACTAAAAGAATACATGAAAATACGCAGAAAAAAAAATTACAAAGTATTTCAATACCGTTTAGGGTATTATTCTGTAGTGTAGTATTGAAACAAATACCCGAAAAAATAATACTCACTGTACATAAACAATTTTATTTTCTATTTCTATACTTACTAGTATACATTCTATAAAAGACGCTTATTTCGTATTTACATCGTACCTTAATTAAAACATTAACTTTTAATCAAATCCAGCATAAACATGAACATATCAATGATCATAAAAATACACTGATCAAACATTCAGAGACTAAATTTAATTTAAAGATTCATGTTTATGATTTATCTACCCAAGGAACCCAATAAGTTATATCCTGTTCATGCCTAATATTTTAAGGGGCATTGGTGCTTGTGGTAAGTTTAAATATAAAAATACCACTGTCACGCTATTCTAAAAAATGTAACTGCTACATTCTAAACGTAACGTAACGTTTAAAAGAAGACAGTCTTTTGAAGAATATAGGGTTTGGGAGGCAGTGTTAACATCCGATGGTCTGCACGATTCCTCTTGTAAATACACAAAAATCATGTCTATTGCAAACATGATACTGTTACTTATAACATATGTTTGGCATCACATCAGGTGGTCACCACACGTGTTTTCTATTCCACCATAAATGCTGCGTACTTTACAACATTGGAATAACAAATTCACGTTTCACAGGTTTATGGGCTACTGTGGTTCAGTAATAAAATGGCCGGTCAGACTGACGACCGGACGATGATATATAGGCCCAATTACGTCGTGTCGTAAGTTCGCGCCAAACGCTAATGATGAGCTACCGACTGCGCGATGTAGAGTCTTCAATGTCGTAGAGCTGCCAGTTACCGCTTCTGGTTATCGAAGCATCTTATATTCCTAGATTTTTTTAAACTGGGAGGCAGCAAACCACATAGCGTCTCATCTTTTTGAAAGATAGTACAATATTTTGCGGATCGGCTACGGAGGCACCACCTCCACACCATTTTCTTATAACAGCTGTGTTCTTTCTGCTGTGTTCTGGTTTCAAACCAGAACCAGGGTGTAAGGGAGACATACTTAACCGAGGCGTTCCAACTTAGTCCTCAGGGGTAACAACGCATTTATGTTCGACCTAAGACAACAAGTTCAATCCTGT
>DWNJ01000260.1:0-16889 GCA_018250275.1 Udranomia eurus | reverse complement strand
TATGCTATTATATAAATATATATAATAAATATAAAAAAGTAAGTTATTATATAAATAACGAGTAACTAATGTAGATAAATAGATGAATTATCCATATATCATAATATTATTATGATCACGTCTACATGAGAACTTAGCGTAAACTCTACCAATGTGAGATTGAGCTGGTTTTTTTAGTTTGAAGTAGCTGGTTTGAAGGTTCCAGAAACCTTTAACGGTCCGACTCAGGAGGCACCACCGCCACCCCTATTTCTGCCTTTTAACAGCAGTGTTGCTGCTGTGTTCTATTTGAAGGGTGTGGTTCAAAGATGTTGGAAAAGTCAATGAATATCATAAGACACGCACGCACGAGGGACAATGCGTAAGAATAACTAGTTATAAAGCTACACTCATTTATAACTTCACATAATTCACTAGGTATAATTATGTATATTCATAAATCAAATATCTAAACATATTTGAGTATACGTATGATAAATTGACAATCTATGACCTTTTGTCCCCGGATTTACCTTGAGGAGGACGACGAGGGCAGAAAAATCATAAACATTTCTGTTCTTATTTTATTTCTACATACTCTCAACAACTCGATTTTGTTTTATTTCTTTATTGCTTATATATATTATTACAAATAATACACGAATATGTAAGACTATCTTCACCGGGGTTAATTATATTATCTATCAAAGAGCCATGTGCATAATTAATAATTTAAACACGTTTTAATGTTGAAATTTTGGTTGTCTTGGTCATTTTTAGATTTTTCTATTTTATTTTTTATAAGTTTTTTGTTGATCTGTCCCGATTGGAATGACGTGTTTTTCGCACGATTTTTCCTTCTCGACAAAAAAACGATTATCGTTACAGGTTATTGAGTACAGATCATCTTAAATAAAGAGAAACATATTATAAAGATTCTCTAGAGTATCTACACGTCTTAATTGGAAAGAGTGTTAAATCGTGCAAATACTTAATCGAGGCGTTCCAACTTAGTTAGCAAAGCATTTTTAGTCGACTTAAGAAAGAACTTCGATCCTATCTTGGGTTAGGTACAGATGTCCATGGGAAGCAGTAACCACTTACTGTCAGGTGGACTGCATGCTCACCAAACGAGCTCCTCTATCTCTACCTCCCAGTAATGAAAAAAAATCATATATTTTGCTATAGCAGCTTGCTTTTATTGAAAAGGATATATTTGCTCATTTTCCACTTCCTTAAAATCCTGCACGCTGCAATTCCATGACTTTATGCACATCGTTTCTTTACAGCGCGAATTAAGCAAATTCAAGACAATCCACCTCATCTGCTTTAAAACAGTAAGAAGTAAGTGGATTTTTAGTTATAAAAATCTTGTCTCAAACCTATTTCACAGACGCTCTTTATATGTATCTAAAAATCAAAGCAATCCTGTCGCAAATTAGTTCGGTCACTACGATGACGGTGAGAATGAATAAAACAAAAAAGGTCGGCCAACTCGAGAGGCGTTGGTGCGCGGGACCGCCGAATGCGGGCATTTTTTACTCCGGTATTGTCTATGGTTAATCCGGTATCCGAAACTCTCGTCTCATACTGACTCGTGGACCCTCTACGTTAGTTAACGGTTCGTCTCAGCGTTGCGCAGCGAGACCGTTTCGCAATGTCCAACGCTCTGCGATACTTGCAGCTTGTACTTATTTATTACAGTACAGTGTAATGAACACGAAGATGTTCGATGACTTTTTGTAAGGACTTTTGCTAGTCTACGTTCAGATAAATTATGTTAATTAGGTTTTATTTTTATGGGAAGTATTAGACGAATAACGTAAAACATCACTTAGTGAAGAGTCTTATATGGAGAATCTTGGTTGTTATGTTGGATTTTTTTATTGCAAATTATAAATAAAACTTACCCAAAAATATTGACCCTTCTTTTGGCGCTATCTAATAATAAGCATCAACTAAAAAACTGGTACTATGGTGGTAGGTAACTATGTCCTTTTAACATCCATAGTATGCTAAAAATACAAACTTATAACAACATAACATATCTGCAACACAATTATCGTGTAAATATGATATCAGCAATTTTTATTAAAATCTGATCCCTACAACCATAAGGAAGCGGCACGTCAAGTGTTTACATCTGAACTGTTGAGTTACAAGTGTTTACAATGCCAGGCTTATCGAGTAAGCGTGTAAGTATCGAGTACTTCTTAACTTGTGCTGAGTCCGTTGACCGTTGTCAAGTCCGGCTCTTAGTCTTGCTGTTATCGGCCGGAAGCGGCGACGGAAATGCGCAATCTCGACCAATTGGCCGCTGGCGGGCTGTCACGCTGTGCGCGCATGCCTGCGCTACTCTTTCCATGTGTAAACAACTCGCAACTAAATATTAGCGCGAAGCCAACAAGAGAAAAAAAATAGTAACCATCGATTTTTTCTTCTTTATGTTAGCGAGTTCGCGCTCAGACAACGACAAATCATAGATTATACTAAACATGTTCACAGATAATAGTGTACAGATAATATACCCGTACTATATAATAATAATTGTCGATGCCAAACGGGACATCTATGGGCGATGAAATAGGAATTGAACCTAAAGATTACCACATATTGTAGCTCCTGTGGTCTAAAGTAACAAATGTATAGATGTCCCAGTCTAAAAATGCATACCCCACCAAAGTTTTTACCCACACATGCAACTTTTTATAAACTAATGATATTTCGACAAAAACTACACATGACGCAAACTGCCAGTTATGTTGACTAACCAGTGCATAAGCAAGTTGACAAGTCATTCAAATACAATTCGTGCATTTGCTATATAAATTTCAGAACAGACAGATTGCTATTAGTTGACCAATGGGGACGAATCAGTCTGAGTTTAAAGAAAAATATACTAGTAAAGAGTTGTAATAAATATACGCTTTCACACATTATAATAATTTTATTTTGTTTTGGCGTGAATTTTTAAACTTACCTAAATATAAACTTAAAACCAAAACACGGCAGGTGCGTTGGTAATTAAAAAAGAGTTCAATGAGAGTATGCTGATAAAAACGTAGTATCCATAGCATTTAAACAAAATTATAATAAAACACCCAACTTCAATGTTAATCTATGAAACTAATAAATAAAAAATAGAGTATTCCTCGGCAAACATATTTCGCCTTGGTATCTAATTCTTTTTGTTCCTGTATTTTTTAGTATTACATATGCAAGTTCTACTTACTGTATGTTAGGTATAATTTTGTAGTTTCAATATGCTGATACATTATTATAATAAATGATAACTTAAAATTTACATAATACATTTTCTGATTTATATTAAGCTTATCATTACTTAGTTACGTCTGCGTTAGACTACGTGAAAAAAATTCAACAGAAATACCTATTTGTTGACAAAAACTTAAAGGTCTTAGGAGATCGTTATTTAGCTGACATTGACCTCTAGAGCGGTCATCGAGACTTCTCTCCGTGACCATACATATTCAGCAACCTCCTAATATACATATAAATGAAATATAAAACCATTTAGTATATATTCTGTGAAGTTTTACATATAAAGATGTTCTACATTTAACGAAAACCTTTCTAGGTCCGCCAAAAGCCTGGATAAATGTATTTTATATGTAGGCAAACTTAGTTTTTTTAGAGACTCGACCTTCTGATATTACCAGAGATTACCAGAGCACAGCAGCAAGAACACTGCTGTTATAAGGCAGAAATAGGAGTGGCGGTGGTGCCTCCGGAGTCGAACCGTAAAAGTTTCTACCACCTTCATTCACTGAACCACCAAATTTCAATAGCTTAAACAATATAGGCAAATGTACACCCACGAACAAAAGCACGTAAATTTTAAACGCTTCAAGCGAAGTACGAGTAATCATAGATAATATTACGTATAGTCGCGTGACTCCGCGGCAATCGGTTAGTCATTGCACGCGACATACCTAAGCGATATAACGCATAAGCATTTGATGACGTTATATCCAACGATAAATAAACAATTAACAGACTTGAGGCCCATTTACATGATGCAAGT
Source organism: Udranomia eurus (assembly GCA_018250275.1). NCBI lineage: Eukaryota > Metazoa > Arthropoda > Insecta > Lepidoptera > Hesperiidae > Udranomia > Udranomia eurus. The sequence continues at coordinate 12,865 of DWNJ01000260.1, read as the reverse complement.
TCCTTGCCCGTTCCGTAGATACAATACAATATACTACATTCATTCTGTACATACATACAATACAGTAACATCGTATCCAAATGAATGACCGGCTGAACGACGTGTCAACGTTCTTGCTTAATTAGGCAAGCGGTCGATTAGGGACTTAGACCTCATTTAGTAAAACAAATTTAATATAAATTATATAAATATTGAGCAAAATTACATACTTCATTTACAATTTATAGCCTAATGTTTTTTTTCCTTCAAGTAGTGAAAGCCAAGTAGTTTTATCTCCCGGCTTTGCTCGCGTTGATGCCCTTAAATATTAAGGCCAACTCTAAATAACATAAATTCAGTAAAAAAAATGTTATCCGTTTTATTGAAAATAAAATGTAACCCCTGTCCTGCCCTATAAACTCATCTATCTTTCAGTAAACAGTTAGATCAAAATCGGTCCATCCGTACCAGAGATTACCCCATACAAACAGAATGACAGACAGATAGAGAGAAATTAAAAAAAATGTTACTTCGGTATTAGTATCGTAGAAATAACACACTACACTTGTGATTTTGGAATCACAGACAGACACTTCAATTTTATATATGTATATGTCTTAAATTACATGGAACTATTTATACCTAATCCTACCCTACCTGTTGTAGGTAGGTGTGATTTTTATACTGTTGTGCGTAAGTAGGTACTTCGACTTACGTAAGCCAAGGCGTGACCGATTTTCTATACTGCCGTTGCCAATGTATATCAATATAGAATATTTCTCATTTTCCCCCCATTTAATATCAGACCGTACTAACAAGATATTTTCTTGACATTTGAAGATGTAACCAAAAACAGGAACATCGTCCCCCATCTCCCGCGTCGTATAGGGGTTTCAATTCTCTGGGGGTTCTAATTCGTCCAGGGTCTCATGGGATAGAATGAATCGTGTGAAAATAATAATAAGATTTCTGGCGTGTTATGTTTTATATAGTAAGTGTTCTTTTCACACGAAGGAAAGAATACTCTCTTTCAGTATTGTCGTTCAGTTGGAATTTTGTGAACAATTATAACTTACCCTACCTTCCCCTACCCTACCTACCCTACCTAAACTAAAGACTCAACATTTTGTATATATCTCAGATTTATATAAAAATACCGAAATATAAAAATAGTAAAAACGTGATAACCATTTTTTTTAATAACTATTCTATTTAGCTTAAAAACTCACTTTATAGACAGGATCTAGGCACTTGGCAGTTTACTATTTTATAATATAATTATAGCTTATTCGTCAGCTCATAAGTCGCACACGAGATATCGAAAACAATTGAAACAGTGAGCCAACTATCCAAGTTTATAGGTTAAACTGTGCGAGATAAAACGTATGAAGTAGGTAGAGGCGAAGTAATGCGACATCCCGTTTCTAGGAATTTCTAGGAATGTACGCCCACATCACATCTTTTTTACGTGGTTCTTATTTACAACAAAGATATCATCAATTCCTATAACCATTTTAGGATTCACTTCAAACGTTACATACAATATATGTTATGTATGTTTAAAGTGGCAAAAGTGGTTTATCGTTTTTAAAATACCGTAAATGCTTCGTCATTGTTTGACCACGATGATCAGAGCCCTGTTTTGGTCAACAGATTTCTTCTTAATAGACGGAATCCTGAAACCTACTAAAGCCTAGTTATCGACGACGTTGTTTTGTTAAAGGGACAGTCGATATCCGATCTCCCACAATGATTGCAAAAGTATCTAACAATACCAAAACTGTATAACTCTATTTAATAATATTTTATCAAATCATGGTGTAGTATGTATGTAGCATGAAATAAATGCTTCTTCTTCTTCTAATGGTTTTCTATAAGGTATGCAGCAGTCTCTCCCAAATACGAAAAGCAGTCGTCATCAACGAACATTGACAATTGACAATGCCCACATTTTTCGAATATAAACAGATACACCACATATTCGTACATACAATGAGTGAGTGCGACAAACGATTAAAAATAATACAACATCGTAATATATCACGTATGTGCAAGTGAGAAGACAAACGAATCTAAATAACAAGCGGCCGGAAAGGCCGCGATCGTCTCGTTTTCGGAATAACACTTGCAGAACCGGTCGCGCGCTGGACGATACGTGAAATATCAACATGTTTCCTTCCTCGTGTTGCACGAACACTATCAAACGATACTGTCTTAACCTATACCATCCTTTTTCTTTTTATGATCGACCAGCGGATCGAGGCGGATACAGAGACTGATGTGACCTTCATCAGTCCTGAGTTTTTAGAGAGTCCAAAATGTCAAATAAAATGTTATTTAGGTATGTAGTATTTAATTGTTTTGTTTGAATAACATCTTAAGTTCGGTATAGTGAAGTTAAGCGCAGAAGTATTTTTTTCGTGACTATTTCTCAATACTGATTAAAGAGACTCATAGAGACTCGATCGATCTTTAACCGACTTCAAAAAAAGTTATGAATTCAACACGTATTTTTGTTGCTTCGAATCTTCATCATTTATGACCGACCCGATTCGGATTTTTTAATACAGAGCTATTTGAACGGTAAGTACCTTTGAAGTTGGGGCATTATATTGGCAAAGTTTTACAATGTTTGGGTAAATAGTTAGTATATTGTTTCTGTTAGTACTTTCATTATGTGACTATTTCTGCCAAGATGTTCTAAGTGTAAGTAAACAGGAGACGGAAGTAATATATAACGGGCATGCAAAACCAAACGGATTTATCGATTGGCAACCGACAACATGGCGTCGTTGTATTTACTTCTCTATCTACCCACCTTCCTGGCGCCGCGCTTCCGCCGGAAACGGGCGCCGTCTCCGGTCTAACCCTACCATGTTTCCGGTTTCCGGCTTCCGGTTTCCTTTGAAGTCAACAGAAGTTTCCTACCGTCGCTCCATTTTCAGTTCAGTCAACGTTGTATTTTAAAAATTTCTTCCCATTTTAAAGTCTCTTTTAATCAAACAGTTCTTATACGCAACTGGCTATAAGATTCGCGACGTCTGTATTTAAATTCTGCTTTCCGAAAAAATGTCCGCGTAGAATAAAAATATGTTAGGTCCTCTTATAATTGCGTATTGCGTAGAAACATATCGAATCGAAACACAGGATTCGTAGCAATTTGCTTCTCGTTAAATTATCTTATGTCAGTGGTGTGGTGGTAAAGGTAAAAGTAAATATTTTTATTTTATAAAATATTTAATTCAAAAGCAATTAAGTAAGATGGAAGTACCACCACCGCAGCTATAACAACATCCAAAGATGAGATAAATATAACTCACTTAACGAACTAGCCCAGTAGTGATGGATAGAAACGCACCTGAAGTCTACCTCAGGATTTAGATCCTACAATCAACATCAGACGCATAACTTACTACCTGCATGTCGTTAAAAATCAAATTTGTTATTAATAGTAGTTGTTATTATGTATTGTCGATACTATTGACATTATATAAAAACTAATTTACCAATAATACTTATAACGTGACTGATTTACTAATAATTTAAATATTAGATACTATTTATAAATAACTGTACGCCTTAAGGACATCTACAGAGACACGACCATAACCTCATGAACATCTCTGTAACCTGTTGTCCGCAATAAATTATTTCATTGATTATTGAATCCTTTGGATGTTTACCATCACTCACCTCAATGTTATAAAAAAACAACTACCTTTGGATGTTAGTAATCCAACGTTGGAAACAACATTTCGTAAAGCGGCGGTTGCCTCAGCAAGGCTCATCGGCGCGACGCTTCCTCTATTGCGAGATTACGTCGCGCCCAATTTCTTCAGCATAGCGATGGTAAGATGAATTATTTTGTGGAAACCGTGTTTACGATTTGGTATGCGATAGTACATTTTTGTTTAGTCTATGCTCTATGCTTCCAGTATATAATCACAGACAGATCTTTAACATATTGATTAAGGTTTTGAGGATATTTACGGTGCTAAATAAATATTTGGTAAAAATTACAATCAACAAAAAGTACCCGATAATTTAGTTAAGTAGTTACTGGATTCCCTGATAGGCTACAACCACGGTACCTGCAAACTAATCAAACACGAAATAAAATAACGATGTACATGATGGTCGTACAACATCGTACTAAAACACGTTGCGCAAACAATTAGTTTCGGTGCATCTCGCGGCCTAGTTTACGGCGACCCGAGTTGTGCGCGTTACGCTTATTATAAGGCGGTTGGGTCAACGGCGCCTGCGGCGTGCCTACGCCACTTATGTCACACTCTTGCACAGATACGCGTAACACAGGATTAGATACTATTGTGCAACGGCTACACGTTTCTTGGACAGATAACCTTTACAGACGAAATCAGTTTGTGGATTAAGCGATCTAATTATGAATTAGATAGACCTGCAAGGATTCCGTCGATAGCGTTTGATTTCATTTGTCGTTAATTACCAAGTGACATTTTCCGTATCCTGGTGTTGAGGTGCAGGTGCTCGCAGCCTATTTATACCGTAGACATCAGTATGCAGGCGCGCTGCCAATTACAGTGGAGACCTACTTTCTTACCTTCGAACTTTTACTTCCTGCGGGCCAGCAAGGCGGCCGGTCGCACCACGCAACGAATTACGAAAGTGGCGCGAAATGCTCGACGGCCGACATTCGCACGCTTGCGACACCTTCAGGAAGTGCCGTTGCGGAGGGATTACGTAGCGGTGTTGCCTGCTGAGCCGCCATCGCCACGGGCGCCCACTCTCCGCTCCAGCCAGGTTAAAGACGAGGATTTGTCGTTGATTCGTTTTAAATGATTAAATGATGATAATTCTATGTAGCGCCGAATAAAAACTGAAGAAATTCTGATGAAGTTTGTGTAATTAGTGTAGTCATTTTAAACAAATATTTCTGTAATTCATTTACATAAGGAATCTTAAAGCAAGTTTCACTGACATCCAATATTTTGTAGACATTTTAGTGGTGTCTATAATTAGGTAGTTTATTTAAAAATTTATGTAAAATCTACTGATATTAAAGAGTATTAAGAAGCTCTAAAACTGAACCAGTATTATGAGGTTCAGCCAGATTTGAAATTTTTTATATAATCCCTGTTTTGATGGATAGTGCATAATAACTTAAAACGGATAACCTTTTTAAATTTTTCTCAATTTCATAACAAGTCAGATTGGTGTTAACAAACTAAGATGCAAAATGCATAAGGAGTATAGTATCTTCTTTTTTCATAGAATGTGTATACCTAATGTAAGATACGTTTATATCAGACTGAAATAGTTAGCCGAGTTATCGCTGGGAAGCAGTGATAGCGTAAAATTGCACACCGTTACATAAGCACCGTCGCGCGCGCAATATCGGAAAAAGCGCACAAAACCACTATTAGGGCGAGAAAATTCACATCGGCGGGTTCCGTTACTTGACTGCATTCGTTCAGTACTGTATAACCTCATCTTCTAACACGTAATATGTGCAACGGTGCGCGCCCGATCTCGCACGACCGGTCCCGAAAGTGGGTCATCTCTTTTTGTTCCACCACGCTATTCCGTAATTAGAAAGAGAGGGTTAGGGTACACGCTCAATTCGCATAGGTAGTGTTGCAGCTGATATTATGCCTCATGTAAATTAGCGCACCGGTTGCGTGATTAGGTGCAAGACCGATAAAGCAATTATGCTAATCGTAACTGTCAAAATTGTACGTACATTTCGTTACATACACACTAACTTTACACATAAATAGTGACGTAATTGCCTTACACACGTACGCTAAGTAAGATTAAAACCGATCGTAGGCGTGAATCATAAATAAATAGAGGTATTATGAATTACATAGACGGGTAAATTGGAATTTTCATTTTGACGCGATGCACCTACGGAAGGCATTGCGACAAACATGGGATTTTTGGAAGACTTACCAATTCTTCCTAAAACTTTAAAGATTTTTTATATATAGGTATAATAGCCGTCTTCATTTTGTGTTATTTTGACCGTTTTTATTTTATTTATGAAGGTTTCATTGCTTTGATCCATGGTGTCATAAAGATCTGTCATCCAATTTAACATCCAAATATCTTTCTTTCCATTACCAAATATGAATGAAGAATATTATTTGCCTTAAATCAACATAACCTTGACCAGATGCCGGAACTGAATGCAGCGAGGATCTAATTCCTGCACAGTTGCATACAGAACCCTGTTTGGGTTCAATCAATCGATTAGCATGAACAGATAGAACAACGTAGAACATAGAACGATTCTGAAGATGAACCGTCTACGGTTCGGCTCGGGAGGCACCACCACCACACCTATTTCTACCTTACAACAGCAGTGTTCTTGCTGCTGTGTTCTGGTTTGAACGGTGTGGTCAGGGACACACACTTAAGCGAGGCGTTTCAGCTTAGTTCATAGCAACGCATCTGTGGTCGACCTAAGAAAGAACTTCGATCGTGACTAGGGTTGATTACAGCTGTCTCTGGGCAATAAACAACATCAGATGGACTGCATGCTCGTTTGCTACCTTGTTGTTCTAACCTTGTGTTGCTACATTAAAAATGATAATGCGCCGATGATTATCTTAGATGATTGTTGGGTATTTCAACAAAAAGTAGCGGATATACATAACATTTGAATAAGAACCCAGCAGCACTGCTATCACTGCTATTACGGAATTGTTCAGACGACGGTGCTGCCACAGATACGATTGAAGTTTTAACCCATTAATTTCAATTAAAACTTAACATGGTCTCAACCTAATCCAATCATATAATTATGGATTAGGTAAGGCGAAAGGACGAAAATGTATTTGCCAGTTTATCTGTCTTTACGTCAAACACGATATTGCTAATGTTACTGGAACAACCCTACCGGATATACAAAGTACGGTTGCGTAACCATCACACCACACTATCGAATCGAATTGGGTAAGTCCTCAGTGTTTCGATAAATTTGAAAACCGGAATAGCCGCAGACTGTTGCACTACACTAAACTACATTACAGTTCCCGCTCATTTGGTTTATTAACTTGTTACTCGTTAGTTATTGCGTCGAATTCATTTGTTGTAATTCGCCAATGCATAAAATATACCTAATATTAATACTCATTTAAAACATCACGCGAATTAATGGAAATCAAGTTGTTGAAAAACAAATCGCGTAACAACCTAGAAATATGCTCTAAATTACTTACGTATTAATTACAACGAATGTTTATATTTTTGATAAATAATAGAAGATTATTGACAAGTTCGTTATTACGCAGCATAAATGAGTCGGTTACTTAATGATGCATAAAAATCTTCTGTCAAACAATAATTAAGCAGCTATGTCTGTTCCGGCATATTCGATCTGCACCGTAATGGACCTTTTTAGTTTTATCTTGTATAAAACGTGCGACTGACATATAGCAGTATTTAGGTACGGAAACTTTTATTTCTATAAACCTACTATATTATACAGCGGTGACAAATTATCAATATACTGAAATAATAAAATCTCGCAACAAACTCCGTTGGTTTATTTTCTTTTCAATACATATTTAAATGTTTTAAGATTAAGACAGAACCGCACATACAATATTAATACTGATGTCACTTGGTAACTAGAGAACTATTACAAATGACAATTCAAAATATATTAATTAAATTAAGTACCTAATAAATTTATTAATTAAAACAATACGACTAACGCTAATGATTATGGGTGACATGATAATGATGGGACAATGATGGGACAAAGCCACGGACAGAGGCTCCTTTAAACAAATATAATGAATTTTCTTCTCAAATAAACAAATAAAACCTATCTACCAACGCATTATAATATACTCATAAGACGGCAATAAAATCTTGATCTGCCCTTGTCAAGTCGCATAACTATACCCACTTCATTTCCTGTAGTACATTCGTTTATTAACATTTATTATTGACATTCGAAGAAGCAGTGGTATTCTTGTGATAAATGTTGATTGTCCAGTTGCGTCTAGGGTTCCGTTTCTTAAACGAAAACCTTAACATATATTTTCCTTGACGTTGTCATTGACAGCTTGAGATTTTAACTAATGTTGAATAATCAAGATCTATAACTGTGAGTTAGTTTAGTGTTCAAAACTCTCGTTGCTTTTTAGTTTAGAAACAAATATGTTCTGTCACACAGGAAGGTTTTACTCGTTTAGTTATGATAAACCAAAAGATATACTGAATACGGAAAATATAATAATGTTAATAGTAAAGTAATCATAAAAAAGCAATGATTGCGAACGGAACATTCTTTCTTGTATAGGTCTTTTTTCATATATTGTGGTACAGTAATCCTTTAACGCTTGGAAGCTATATACGTAATACAAAATATACACATCAGAAAATTAGCGCCAATACATAAACGTGCTAGATTGGATTATTAACGTTTACGCACCACGACTTTAATTTTAGCACGTACACACTCTTAGCACGTTCGAGATCCAATAGCAAGATCAGGCAGACGCGAATCTCGCAGTTAGCCTGTAGCCAAGATGGCGGAACGCGGAAGCCACACACTTCCGTGTCGCCCTGCGCTGCGCGTGCGCACTGTTCGTGACTACTACATGCATTATTAACCGGCAAATGCTCTTACACAATTATAAGATATTCAGACGAGCGACAGCTTCAATTTAATATCGATAGGAGATTTATGGGCTGAGCGACTTCGCTTGGAATGTATGCCGACTCGTTTATGAATAAAAAATGAATATCAGTACATAATTGCTACCTGTAGATGCTCTACTGACGACATACAAGACATATTTGAATGTATTGTGTGTTTTAAATATTATTTCCTTGAAAAAAGGATAAACATCCAAGCCTTGGGTAGAAAAGCTAAGTAGGTTAACCGTTAATTAATGTGTAACATGATCATCTTTTACTATTCCGTTTTATTTATGTACCTAACCTTTATCAAATAGGATATTGACTTTTTAAGGTAGATTACGTATATCAAAAGATAGTGATTGTTACTTTCGACTGGCTAGAAATGGCATTACATGTTAACCACTGTACCTTCATATTGTAGATGTAAACAAAGACAATAACGCATATATTGTGATGTACCTACTACAGATAAACATGATATAACCGTGTATATGATCAGAAACGGTCGGCCGGCCAGAAACTCCTCTATATGATCAGCACTGTACCTCCATACTGCATATATAAACAAACTAAATAGCGGTACCTACATATCGTCGACGGGGATAAAGGCATCAGCGCATACATTGTGATATATGCACTGTTGTCTTTGTTCGCTGTTATCATAACCATGATATAACAGTGCATATGAGCTGCGGTCTGCTGGCCAAACATACCTCTACATGTTTACCATTTTTTCTCCATATTGCATTAATCGTGTATATGATGAGAATCGGTCCCCCGGCCAGAAAAGCCTCTATATGATGAGCACTGTACCTCCATATTGCATATATAAACAAACTAAATAGCGGCATCTACACGTCGTCGACGGGAATAAAGTAAACAGCGCTTATATTGTGATATATGCGCTGGAAATAAAACGATATAACTGTGTATTAGAGCAGCGGTCGGCCGACTACATGTGTACCACTGTACCTCCATATTGTAGATGTAAACAAAGTAAACAGCGGTACCTGCATATCGTCGATGTAAACAAAGACAACAGCGCATATATTGTGATATATGCACTGGAAATAAACATGATATAACAGTGTATATGAGCGGCGGCCGGGCGGCCGGGGTCGCGCGCCGCGCCCGGACATTCCGGCCACAATTACTGCCAATTGTGCCAATTGAAGACACCGCCACCCTTCCGCTTGGGCACCACCAGCGCAAACGTCACGAACATCTGTCACTTGTGTCTTGTTACAGAGCTACTGGTGGGTACTTAAAACTACTTTGTTAGTAGTACATGTTCTGTTACTAAAGCCGGTGGGTCAGTTGCTAATAGTAAATGGTTAATCAGTAAAATCAGTGTTCATAGTCAGTATGTTTGTGTGTAAGCTCTTAGTAGAGAATATATTATAGATTTGGAATAGTATCTGTGAGATACTAAAATATGGCTCAAGCCACTCTTTTGCCTTTTGCTCCACGCGAGATTTCTGTTCTCGCTGAGCTGGCCTTAGGAAACTTGACCTTTGAAAGGTTTCCCCTCGAAACAAAAGCATCTACGAGATGGATATATGATAACTTCGTCATCGTAGCCTCTGTAACGAGTATATCTTATTGAAGTATTCTACTTGAGAGATCTAGTTAAACTACGCTATCGCTATATTATTAATATTAATATAAGTTTGTTACGCTTTCACGCTTAAAATACTCAACCGATTGTCATGAAACTTTGTACACTTATTCTGAGAGGTATTAAAAAGGACATAATATATTTGTTTTAATAAAGAGTTCCAGTAATAAGCGTAGTAGCTACTTCTAAAACAACCAAAGTGTAAGGTTTAAAAACTCTCGACTAAATGTAATTCTAGAACTGTTCAAAAGTGTATAACTAGCATGTATACTAACACGAATTTAGTTCAGCAAAGGATCACGTGAGCCCGTATTCCTTGATTTCTTTTCGCGAGTAGCAATTGTTTCAATTGAACGGTCAGCGTTATCGGTCACCCTCTCAGTCAGTCTACCAATCATGGTTCATCTCGAGTCTATGTTATTGTGTTACACGTAGCAAGAAGCAATGATTTTATCAACACCTACGTTGGGTAACTCGGCTTACATGTAAGTTTAATGTTCGCTTTAAAGTCGCACTATTACAAATGATAATTCGATATAAATTAATGATACGAATACCGATAATTATAATGGAAGATAGATGGAATGTTTGCAGATTCCGTTTGAATGTGACTAACGTTCTTCTGCTCTCTTTCAGGAATTACCTCAATTTCAATTAATTTACTTTGTTTTTAAAATGGATGGGAGTATATTGTAAAAGATTCGACCTTGTACGACAATGAAATTGTACACGCATTGTCACGAAGAAAAATACATATTTTATCTAATAAAACTGTTCCTTTTTTTATGATGGTGAGGTAGCAAACGAGCATGCAGTCCACCTGATGGTAACTGGTCACTGCCGCCCATGGACATCTGTAATCAACCCAAGACAGGGTCGAAGTTCTTTCTTAGGTCGACCACAAATGCGTTGCTACCCCTGAGGACTAAGTTGCAACGCCTCGGTTATGTATGTCTCCCTGACCACACCCTTCAAGCCAGAACACAGCAGCAAGAACACTGCTATTAAAAGGCAGAAATAGGTGTGCCGGTGGTGCCTCCGGAGTCGAACTGTAAAAGGTTCTACCACCGTTAAACGTTCCTGAACGAACGCTAATATTTATTAGGTGTTTATTTGGAACAAAACCATGTCTATTAGGTATATATGTATAATGACTTAGACGATATGTTTTTAATACCCAATGCTCTACTAATAAACATAATTATACAAGTTAGTATCATTATTATGGAAATGCCCAAAGTACCTAGCCATAGGAGAGCGCTGATAGCTACTCACGTGCAACGAAGCTAACGCCTGCATGTTTCTTGCATATCTATTACAGCAAGAGTTATCTATTGTACAATAACAAATCATTAACTGCTACGTCGTAGACAATCACGTAATATAATCAACTAATCCACTGCTGGCCTACAAGAGGCAATGAGAAGTGGTGTGAGCTAGTGTTGACAAGCTATACTAGTTATATGTGCCTACTGGACTAATATACCAAGTATAAGTAAAGATCTTCCAGGCTAAAAATGCACGCCCCTACACTGAGCAACATTATTTTAAGGTGTGATTAGATTAGTGTAGGCTACTTTTCTTTAAACTCAGTATCATCCGTACACTCATTGGTCAATTAATAGGACGGTCTGTCACTGTCACTGTGAATGCACGAATTGTATGACTTGTCAACTTACTTATGAACTGTTCGGTAAAAAAACTGGCAATTTGCGTCATTTGTATTTTTACCGAAATATTATCGGCTTATAAAAATTGCATGTGTACTTTGGAGGGGCGTGCATTTTTAGACTAGTACATCTATACATAGATTTATAATAAAAGTCTAAATTTACGAGTATACTAATATAGTTTGCTATCCGTGCTAGCGTTTTATGACATAAATAATTATTCTGGTATTAAACTTCGAAATCACACATATAATTTGTATACATATACTTGTGTTATTCTTTAATAACACAAGTTTGTCGAAAAGCTGAGAAACGACCTCAAATTACTGGAAAATAAGTGGAACTATCACCAAGCGTCTGCCAGTGGTCTCTCTGTACTATCCTGGAGAATCCTTAGCCTCCTGGGGTAAAGCTCTCAGTAAACCCCCCAGCAAGGATGACGTGTTTTGTTAGACAAGAAAACTTAAAGCAAAAAATCAACATATCGAAGTAACACAGAAAAAATGCGTTTGATAATTCTCTCCCCCAAGAGGTCGAGCATCTTTAGATTCCTCCCGTAGGCAAAAAAACTCACGGGGAAACACCGTGCCCAGCTGTGGGTGAGAAAGAGGTACACGCAAGTGCATCTTGTAAATATCGATCAAATATCAATGATTATATAACAATGATCATAATATTATGAATGATAACGTGTTGCCGATCGATGTAATGTATTATATCCGCTTTTTATTATTTTCCTCGCATGAACAATAGGTACGGATTCTAAAACACGTGTAACCTATTATCATTGTAATGATTAAAAATAATTCTAATGACATTGAAAGGGTTATAGACATTAATATCATATCGGTTCCTCGAATTTGGAAACTCTGTTTGCGATTTAAGTATCTAATAAAAAAATATGTAACATAGCAAAATATGTTCGTTTGAATGATTTTATATTAATGTCTATAACCCT
>DWNJ01000259.1:0-16901 GCA_018250275.1 Udranomia eurus | reverse complement strand
ATAGATTATAAAGTTTAATCAAATGCATAGTATAATTTTTGCAAATATTACATCTCGAAAGCCTCGTAACAAGGATTAAAAGTTACTAAAATCACCACGTATAACCTTGCAAAATCATTTTACATGGCATCACAATGTTTTATCATTATGTACATTTTAATTGTATTTAAAATTACGCGAATTACAATTCACACCGACATTTTATCAGATCCAGTTACGCAAGCTCGCTGACGGTGCCAACAAACTCATTTAACTTTGCGCGTCGCCTCAAAAATTCTGCAACGAATATTTCGCCGCTTCGATTTTATTGTCTTCCGGTGTCCTCCTTTCACGATACATTTGTTTTATTTATCACAATTCGGGGATTAAAGGAGGTTCCGAACTCAAACCGCTGCCGTAATCTGTATATCTTTGGAGTTGGTTTTCAACTCAATTGCGAGTCTTTTGTGTTCGATACGAACACCACGTAAATGTCGTTCTAGAGATATTCCTGTTGCATGGAGTTTTGTATTATGTAACTGTTATTTAAACATTATTTAAATTATTCTTGCTACGACCAGGAAAACCTTATTTTCTTTGCCTAGCAATGTTTTTTATTAGAATAGTGAAAATTGTGACAGGATAGTTGGATTTATTAATATATATGGTTTAGTTACCAGCTATAAGTGTGCATGTAAAAGCAACTTAAAGGCAGACTCTCTCTCTCTCATTATTATTCTAAGTCCAACGGTCAATAAACATAAACAACAGTCACCCGAAAAAATATATGACATAATAATTAATAGTAATAATTACTAATTAATAGTAGTCAACTATACTAGAAATACATGTTATTAAAACTATTTCTTTAATAATATAATTAATTATTATGAATTCTGTTGCTACACAGTTTGTTTATAGTATTGAAAATTAGGATAGGTCCTTATTAACTTCTTAACGACAAGCCTAAATTGCATTTTTCGAAACATACATACCTATACCTATACCTATATGTATAAACCTAGCTTGGAACAATGTCCCTATTTTATTTCATACGAACTAAGTATCCCTACAAGGTGGGGCACAATACAATCAAACGGTAGCAAGAGTCGCAGGAAATAAACGTAGGCGGAGGGTAGATACGCGAACGCAAATGTTGCCGGCCTCTGAAGCTCTCAATCGGATGCTACGCTACATAAATAAGACTGGATGAAGGTGTCCTTATCTACGGACGTTTGACACTACGTTTGAATGTGGCGGGCGTGAAGTGCCTGTGGTGTTGTAAAACGAACAAAATAGAGCATCTCAGGCTCTTAAATAACTTTGTCCTCGAAAATGTGAACAACTTTTTATTTTCTTTCTATCTTTAGCTTAAATTATTAAAATTCAATCATTTGCCGTTACATACCGTATTTGCCGTTACATATGAAAGGGTATAAATTAAATAATAGCTTTAAGGCCCTAGCATTCCTTTAAAGGACCTTTTTGCCAATAAGAATTTTACCAATAAGAAGTGAGAAGAACAGTTTGTGCTTTTATATCTAGTCTAGTGTAATACTTTATTAACATGTTGTATTAACCGTCCTATAAGTATATTTTTTATATATCCTGGTCACCATATGCCAGGTGATAAAAGCTGACAGCTTTTATAAATCTTTTTACGATGTTCAATATTCGAATCATAAACAAAACAAAACAAAACTACCCAGAAGTAAACAACGCTTCTTATAAAACCTGTATAAGATGTTCGTTACCAACAACACATTGTACGCATCTCCTTATTTAATTCGCCTAAAGCGGTGGCCCACAGAGATGTGTTTATTGAACCGCGAAGCATTTGTAATCGTTTAATACCCTCAATTCTTTATCAACGCAGGGTGTCTTTACTCGGATTCACCCCCGCGCCTTTAATGTATAACTTGACGAAAGCTCTGATCATCTCAATATAGATACAGAATGCCTAATATATTACTCAACAAACAAGTGATTTCATTGTTTACAAACGATTTGATAGTCAAAATGATTTAATCCTACTGAGGGAGAGCACATGGCCCCGCGGCTTATATGTTAGTATAAGCAAGTGAAGCAATGTTGGACGCGGTCAGGAAGTAAAGAATCATATGATTTAGAAGGCGCATCAAACAGGCGGTCCCGGTTTTTATATTTTTTACCGTATGATAACCGCAGGGCTTTCGAGATCTCCAGGAAGATGTCCATGTACATGACCGCCTTCTCGTGATAATATAAAAGCACCTACGAGACAAGTTCTTAATATTAAAAAATAATTAGAACACACCGTAATGCAACACTTATCAGAATTCGTGACATCGTAAAAATTTACAGTCCTAATACAAATATAGAACCACAACTATGACTCGATACGTACTCCTGTCAAAGGAAATGAGCGATACAAACTAAGCCGGTTCGATAATGACGTCATTTGCTTATCAGTTGACCATTACCGAAAATCGAACGCCACATTACGCAGCGTCCGAACAGTCCCTAACTGTCTCAGGGCGGTATAAAAACATCTTATCGTGCCCTCTCCGCTGAGAACTGCCATCGATCGCAATATTTACTTTAAAAACACATAAATTCGTTCCATTTACAAAAATAAAAACATTTCCACTCTTATCGTGTTCGATTTTAAACGGTGCGCCATCGGTAGCTAAGTTGGGTACAAGGTTTTTGTCCTCGCTTCCCTTTTTTCCGGGGGGGGAATTTCTTTTCGGCAATTTAGAGGCGAGCAGATAATAAAAGGGCTCTAACTGCTTCGATCGCACCCTAATGAAAACTTGAAAACTCCTCATTTCTGTATCAATAACTTATATTTTGGAGGCACAGGCATATAATTGATAAAATATTTTCGTATATAGTGTATCTATGCCCACGTTGTCCAGCGACCATTTTGTTTTTATTTTACTTCATAAAAAATATTTAATTAAAGATTAACAGACCCACATGTCCAGAACTTCAAATGCTGTCAGTAGGTACCCTGCAATTGAGAGATAGTTGTTTTGTTTATTTATGAAACTTTTATCTTCAATATTTGTTGCCTGAATTTTTTAATGCATAGCATTAAAAATTATACATTACAAAAATAATAAAAATCGGTTCAGTTGACAAGTACTTGACCTATTTCGAATATGAGTAAAGCGTACAATATATCAAGTTACTACACGCTTCAATATTGGTTAGCTAATAAAGCCCCTTACAGTTAATCCCACGTACTTTCATTTGTGAAAAAAATGACATAAAGATTTAATTTGCGGATAATACATAGACAGAAGTCATTTTGAAATGAATCCAGTTGGGGAACACATAGTTGGGTTCAGTTAGGCTTAATCGGACTAAATAAGCTCTTATAAGCACCTCCACCTTGTTGTCTATGGATTTCTTTTACAATGACCAGGGCAGTATTAACAATTGTGTTGTTAAGAATAAAACTCAGTGATATGTTCATCTCAGGCCAGCACTTGACCCACTTCGTTGCACCGACAAATCGAAAATCGATGTGCCAACGACCCCTCACCGGCGCCGCTGCCAACTCCCGCGCTTATCCTGAATATCTTAGACATTCTATCGATAGTATTTTCCGTGTCATTTTAAAATCAACTAACAAATTGCATACATTAATACATACTTTGAAGATAATTATCAGCGGTAATAAATAGGCGATGGATCTGTGGGTAGAAAGGACCGACACAGATATTTCATGTTGTCAAAGTAGAGTACGATCTCATACGAAATATCAGTAATTTTTAACTTTGTATTTATATATATGGGTTGCAGAGAGCTCGACACATGACCAGAAGAATTTTGTACCAATACAATGGAAGACTTTTTGGATCGAAAGTTTTCGCTAATTAATTAAATTTTTCATTAAGTAATCTGAATTATTTCAAGCACACTGCACGCAACAAAAAGTTCGAAAAAGGAGAAACCCTTAATCTATACTTGTGCTTATTATACTGGTAATTATATATTTGAATATGTTTTTATCATTATCATTCGTCTATCAAAGACGATGCGTCTAAATTACGAGAAATTGGAAGCCCGAAAGATTTTGAAGAAAAACTCGTATAAAGCAAAAAATATTATATATAAAAAATATAATAGTAATGTTCCCGTATGTCGTACTCGGTTCCATTTCCGGTTTCCCAATCAACTATACATGTAGTAGATACTTGGATAAATACTATAATAATTTCGTGAGAGCGGTTGGGTGCGTTTTTTCTAGTCCGCGGTTATTCCCCCCGTCCACGTGGCGGTCACTAATTGCTCAGCTGGGACGCCCAAATGTGAGTTTTCTATTTCAAGATAAAATATTTATGTACATACCTACCTACTTGTTCAATATGCTTTGCAAGATTCAGCCGTATGTAAACGACGGTTTTACTGACCGATATCAACTTAAACATATTTATAAAATATCGATAGGTGTTTTTGTTTTCGATGAGCGTTTTAGGTGAATGAATTGAAGCGAGAATACCTATAGCATCCTTTATCTATTGTGTATCAGAATGTTTTTCTGATTGTACATTATTTAGTGGGAAATAGAAACATCGACGAGGCACGCTGTACGATCGCTCGGAATAAAACAAAGATTAGAAAACCGTAGACTCATTCAACACAAAAGGTACCATCAAATCTTACATAATAATCTCCATAACCACATTTGCAACAACGCTGTAACAACTCGCAAGATGTTCGTAACTTGTAACGTTTGGTGCCACGAACGAGAAAATTAACGCACGCCGCCATATTGAGATTGTTTCAACCGTGGAATTATGTACAAGCTACGCCACATGTCCTTTCTCGGAACCCGGGAACTTCTCCATGCGTATTCGAATTCCTGTATGGAGTAGAAATACGGCTTTATAGGAGTAAAATCATACTTTCTCCTCGACGGGCGCGGGGTTCGCCGTACTAATGACCGCGCGGGGAGAGGATGCCTACCTATACCTATCTACACATGCCACGACAACCACACTTTATATTGCGTTTAGCAGGCTGCCTACCCACACTCTTGCTGTTGCTACACAGACATGCACACCGCTCGAGAATGCTTCCTTTTTTTGTGATTCCAACGTACACTATTTTCTTTTTGACGGACGCGATACAAAAGTTACGGTTACAATTCCAGTAGCGATGCAAAGAACGCGACTGCGCAATCTTTTTTGTTTCTTTGTTGGCTTCATCTAGCTACTTTTGATGTGAGAATATTTTGACTATGTTTTGAGGAAATTTAGGGTAGATTTTTGGATAAGGATCTTTTTGTTCGACTTACTGCTTCTGCTTACGCTTAGTATATCAATCATGTTTTGTACGAATATTGATTTTGAAATTTAACGAATTTTTACATACATTAGACTCTATTGCTGAATACTGGTCTTCAAATGAGGAGAACTTATTATAAGATACAGCGTTAGCTCGGCTACGTTTGCAGACTCTACGCCGATTTTGGAATAATACAATTGAGATAAATTTGTTTTAGATAGAAAAATCTTTGTTGTAGATTACATACCTACGTCGTACCTTACTTACCTTACCTTAACTTACCTTAACTTCCAATTCTATACCCAGATACGGTTAATATGGAGTTCTGAATTTGCGACTGTATTACATTACATTACATTACTGTAGTACGGCGACTATTACGTATATTTTTATTTCCTTTATAAAACTCACAAGTGACATTTTTGTCAGTTTTATGAAGGAAATAAAATTTTTGCGTTTCTCACAAATTACCAGTGAATCGGAGATTCTCTAAAACTAGAGGTGCCCAAGTAACACCACTTGATATACCGAGTTGACTAACCTAAATCTGATACAAGACAAGTAGATACAATTTCGCACCAATACGGGGCGTAAGGGAAACATATTACGCTTGGAATATTGAATTGTCTTACTTAGGATCAATTAAAAAGGCCCGTCAGAAACCTGCAAGTCACTTCGGGGCGTGCATGTGTAGCAAAAGTCGGCTGCAAACTGCTGACTCACGCACCCCGTGTCAAATCTCAATGGACACAAGCTAAACTGGTGTTAAGCACATGTATTACATACTTGTGCGTCGTTGTTTCGTTGTTCAGTACGAATCCGATTATTCAATAATCCGATATTCCGTACTAATTTGCGTAGAACAATCTGACCATAGCTGAACGTTCAGCTATGCTAAGATCGTTCAACTTCTGTACTCGCTTAAGTGCCTATAATGGACTCGCGATGGACGCGAAGAGATTCCGACGCGAAACATACAAACGTCAACATGCCGGACTGCCGTTCGAAGGGTCCTGGGTTCGATTCCCAGCGAGACAGACTTTTGAATGATGACTTTACATTTCTGTTCTCGGTCGGGGTGTCTGTTTACTTGTTTTATGTTGTGTTGTGTGTTATCCATGGCACCCACGACACGGAATCCTAGTGTGGGGTTAAGGAACACTTATTTCACCATAACCTAGTACTCAAACGCAAAATGGCAAGTGATCTGATAATTTTGACAATATCTCACACTAAACAATTAAGAGCTCTACGAAAACTCTATATTTACATACGCGAGGGAATAACATTATTTTAACTATAATATCATATGTCATAGCATACCTACCGAAAAACAAAAATTTGTGTCTGGCACACCCCCAAGTTTTGAGCCAGATCTTTAACAATTGAATTACATAGCCATTTATACTTAAATGCTGTTGAAAGTCAGTTCCGTTTTTTCTTGTTCAGAAGTAGAAGAAAGTGATAAACATAATGTACATTAGATATATTGTCATTTTATAGCTTATCAGTGTGTTACTAACTATGTAATGAAATAAATCTTTCTTTCTTTTAACTTATATATTTATTGGATGCTCAGATTACCGTTAAAATGCCGTAGTAGAATTGTATTTTATTTTTATTTTGTCTCAGATGATTTATAAGAAAAAAACGTCAGTTAAGTTAGAAACGGTAGATTAGCGGCATATTTTGAGACACCGAGGCTCACTTTATATTTACATTTTAATATAAGCGAATCAAATCATTAATATTTATTTACCAGTAAGTGTGATACGAATGTAATGTCATTGGTATTGAGCTGCATACTAGAGCATTTATAATACAGACCTCTACTAACTCAGAGAATTGTGCCTGGTATTGGAATTAAAACAGCATAGCATTATATATTATGTATCTATTTGTAGCGTAGGTAATACGGAGTATTTTGAAACGAGTAAAACTGGCTATAAAGAAACATGTAACATGTCTTGAATAGAACTTAAGATAATCTACAAACATATACAACACAAAATATTAACCTCTTAAATTAGGTTGTTTCCAAAATTTACTTTAATCTTTTTATCATATAATTAAAATGTATCTAATCGATTAGTATTTATTTAGTGAACCGAAAATGAAGATATTTTTCTGTAGGGTAAAAAAGTAATTCATCAACATCATCCCCAAGAATCAATAGATATCCAACAGCAAAAAAAAGTGTAACACATTCTGACTTTCAAAAATTTTACATACGATATGATATCCAAATTGTTATTGGAATAACGCATCATCCATCAGGCGCGCAGTCCGTGGGGTGAGCAGATCGTCACGGGAGAGGGAGAGGCGAGATGTTTCCAGGAAGTTAGATAGGGACGGGGCTAAAGTTTTAAGAATTTGCATAATCTGCCCGGGTACTTTATCATAGAACCACGTGGCAGTGACTAGTGCAGTCGCGGATTACGCGCGCCGGATTAAATCGGCATATCTCGGGTGCGAGGTCGTTCGAGTCACGCGCGCTTTCTATACCTAATGCTTTATGACGAAAATATTTCAATATTATAATATGGATGTATGTATGTAGCCTTGCGTAATGCTCAGGCGTTGCGGTGGAAACATCGAGTGGTCTACGAGGTTCATCATTGTATCTTTATTTTCTAGCTACGTTGCAACCTAATGGAAGTTGCATATGAAATATTTAACGTTATTGCATGAAAAAAGAAGGGGTATCCATATGCCTTCCACATATACTATTATCGTTTTAAATAAGTAACTTTTCGATCATGGCTTCCTATTATAGACATACTATTAACCTATAAGGCATACAGCAGCCAAATTCATTCGCAGGAAGATATCTTAAGCTATATCCATGACATAACTAATTATTTATTAGTTATAAAAACTTATACGCAATGGACTAAATATAACAAAAGAGCATACGTATAAACTTTACAATTAATACCTATATACACTACTTCCTCTATTAATCATGTAAATAATACTTGCAAGGTTCACGTTTAGAGGCAAAAAATACTTACTACGGCTGTATCATTTATTATATTGTACACATAACTTTTAGTTGTAGGGATACAAACAAGCGTAATCCGGTGACCGGAATTAAGGCAAGTAACACAATGATCCAAGTTTTATATGAAATGATAAATATTACACCGGCAGCCAGGGTCGTCCAAAAAACGCTTAACTTGTCCCGCTACAAAAGGAAAAAGCCAACCTCTTCCGTTCGGTCGGAGCCAAAGAAAAAATCTTTGCGAGGGATCCGAGCCTTCCATTTATCATATTCCATATTCATTTATTCGTCAAGTTCTGGATTCATTTATTCGTCATGTCTTGATTTCGTCTCATTTATTATTAAAAATGAACTGTCCAGAACAGAACACGACATGCCTCGGGCCACTGTTTCAATCTTAGAATAATTTTATGCTGAATTAGGTCAATGCTTTGGGCATTGATAGGGGCGCAGTTTTGTCATTTATATACTCTTATAATTGCACACTCACTTAATGTCTCTAGGTTGGCTCACCTGAATAGATAGTGCCTAGTTTGGAATCTGTGACTTTATTGTTTAAAACTGAGACATGTGTATAAAATTGTGACACAATATATGTGGTGACTAAAAGCAGTGACGCTCGCAAAAGATACCAATTAATTTTAAAACAACCTCAATATCACAATAAGTATTTGAATTGCCACTATATTAAAATTATTATTATTACCACAGAACCCATAAACATTTCAAAGTCAATAATAGTGTACGTAGCAAGATTAGGCGGCATAAGTGACGGGGTTAGCAAGTTCGGGCCAAAGCATCCCGACCCGGATGATGGATAGCAGGATACGACTATAGTATCGCTGTCGCTGTAACTCAGAAGCAACTATATCTGTTGTATTGCGAATAGTTTATTGAAAAAATACTACTAGGTAAGTACGTAACCTAATTAGATCTGTCACATTACTAATTCCTAAATAAGATAGGAGATTGTTACTTACTCTAGATCGTTTATAAACAGACAACCTGGTGGTAAGTAGACACCATCGCCTAATCGACATTTGTAATGTTAAACTGTGCCAATGCGCTGCGAGCCTTTGAGGTTTCTTTATAAGGGAAGAATACCTCGAGAAGAAGCTCATTGAATTGCATCCCACTCTCTTTCCTGCTACGGAGCAGAAAGAGAGTGGGATATAAACAGTGGAAGATCTAGGTCATACTATACATCTCCAACGATCGATTCTACTATACATCGTACCATACTCGAAATGACCCAGTCATAGCATGTGTATGACTGGGTCAAATTGTGAGTAGATGACTGGGTCAGCGATTGCGGGCCAGTACGCATCTACCTGACCCGCAGATGATGGATAACCCAGAAAGCTGGTATCTTTGTCGCCATAATAAATTTACCCCTAACATTTATATGATGCGTTGCGGGCCTTTGAGGGTTCACTGTTTTTTCTTTTCGTGTTTTTGAAAAATTCCGCACCTTAGGGAACAGGGAACAGTGCAATATAAACAGTGGAAGTTGTAGATCGATTCTACTATGGTACCACTATACATAATCGAAATGACCCAGTCATAGCAAGTGTATGACTGGGTCAAATCGCGAGTAGATGACTGGGTCAGCGATTGCGGACCAGTACGCATTCTCGTATCACTTACCTGACCCGCGGATGATGGATAGCCAGGGAGGAAGCCGATATCTTGGTCGCCATAATAAATTGGCCCCTACCATTTATTGTGCTGTACTAGCTTTTATCTGCGGGTTTTCGTAAAAAGCAATGAAATTTGCTAACTACATAAAATTCACATTCGCCTTTATGAAGTAATCCTACGAATTTATGGTATGTAAACTCGCAGGTTCTGTTTTTTAGTTTTTAAATTTTCTACTGAACATAATTTTGTGAAATACCTAATGAATTTTGCCACCGCAATATAACTTGTTTAAATATTAAAACACGATTAAAAACGCTCTAGAATAACTCGTCGATATACAAACTAAAGAAAGTGCAGGTCGCGTCAGTAACCCTGTGTCAAGAAGGGGTGTTGTATCACTTTCGTATCTACTCCATAAATCATGGAAAACGCAATGGTAGAGTAAGAAACTGATATCTCAGTCACAGTAACTTAATAGTCACCTATTTGTAAGTTGCTAGTCTATCTCGGCGCTTATTTTTCGCTTTACGAAACTATAAACGAAGTTCCTATTCGTATTCGACATTTGAATAAAAATTAAAATAATTTTACTATTTATTTATAAAGCTGATCCTGATTTAACTCCATATTTAACTCATAGTACCAACTCGTATATTAATTAAAGATATATTTTTTTTTAAACATTTGTTTATTAACGAACTCATGCGTCGAAGTATATACTGTCCCCCGATTATGTGACGCGGTGGCCGAGTTCGAGCAAGAGCTATCACGGCCTGACCCTGAATGATGGATAGCAGGATGGGACCGGGGAAGTCGTCGCCGTAACTCAGTGATGACCCTCACCTAGTTTACGTTCCGAAGCCTGCACTTACTGGAATTAATTTTACTAGAATATCAAATGAATGGATTTTTCTATTTCTTTCTGACTGGACTGTATAAGTAGAAACTCGCATATATTTTATATTTTAATTTCTTTTTTTATAACAAAGCTACACAAAAGTTTCGAAGAAGTTGAATAAAAATGAAGATAATTGTTATCCTCAAGTCAATAAATGTTTGTAATTACCCTATTATAAACCAATTTTAATTAGATCGTAAATATGCAAAGCAAAATGTAATATTTACGTACTAAATGAGCTATAGCATTTTGTCTCCAAATATAGTAATGCAACATTTGTTCGCAAATACACTGGCTGTTCGAGATACGTGAGTGAAACGGCGACGCGTGATGGATGACGTGACGCGCCGGGACATTTGCTACTGTTTTAGCACTCGCTCCGCGGACGTCACGTTGTAATGTTAATTACCAATTATAGCATTGTTTATGCGTCGCTACTGTAGCTGGCAGTAATACATACAATATGTGCTACTTCGTAAACCCTTCTTTCTATAATTTTAAAACATTTTTAAGCCCAAATGAGACAAAAAAACAATTGTAAACAATCTCTACAATATGTCCCAGTCTACGCAGAACATTACTTTCTGTAATTTTATCCTATAGTCGACAATGTAATCAAAGATTCCTATGACTTTATCTAGGAAATATGTCGCTAAGTGTACGGAGACCATTTTATTTTATTATTTTAACTTCAAACAGAAACAGTACCTTACTGGTATTCTCACTTACTAATTGCACTAACGGGGTCGGGCTCCCTTACCCAAGTCTTTGAGTTTACCTGGAGTCGTTAACAGTTTTACTAGTGTTATAACAAAAATGTATTAACTATGATGCACTAAGACGTAGTTAAAGAACACAATTAAAGTAGTCTCATAAAAATACACCATGAAAAACTTTTCAAAACATAACCTTCAAACAAAACATCATAGATTATGACTGGGGTCCGCCAGCCTACATATATGATCCATTTGTAAGCAATCCCAACAATAAAACGGCTGTGTCGCCATTTTCCCCAACGTAACAAATGATCTGCATTACTAGTGTCTTATACAGTAGCCGTGGGGTGATATGCCGGACTTGTTCTGTTGGATATATAAAACTTTTAGTGTGATCTGTATGTCATTTTTTTATTACTAATAGAAGTCATTACCCTTTTGAGAGTAAAAACTTAGGTACTTATTTTTCATACGCAGGTGCGTTCCAGATGCCAAAATGCATAAAATAAAAAAAAAAATGATAAAATGACCCTAAACCATATTTTGTCAATGTAATCAGAAAATAAACTGCAAAATTATCAAGTTAACATAAAATATTTACTTTAATATTACGTTTAATGAGTACCTAAGTATTTTCTATAAAGTATTATATTTAATTTTAAATTCATATTATAAAGTGAACACCCACAAACATAAGCACAGACGTCCACGTCCAAGGTCGGGTGCAACATTTCCACACTATAACACGGCTGTCTCCAAGCATCAGGGCACGTCCAAAAAACTGGTATCAGATCTCGCTTGATGGGCAGCGCAGGGACCCGCCCCGGGCGCCGCCGCGCCGCACCGCGACAGGAACAAATGACCCCAACGCATCATAATAAATAAAACAATTTGTTGTTAATTAGATTTCGTGAATTTAATTTTCATGTCGGTAATTGGTCGGTGGCCACAAAGAGCCGGCTCTCTATCCGTGATGGATGATCGAACGGCGCCTTCTCACTATTTGCCTTCGACCGTTCCACCGTAATTAGACGCTTCGGAAGTTTACTTTCATTATTGCTTATGAACCTATTACTATTTCTAATATAGATTTTATTTCGTGCCCATCTTGTTGGACGCGTGAGAGCTTGAGGCTTTTGTCGGAGTTCATAACAGAAAATACAGAAATTGTTGTTGGTTGTCTATTATAAAATAATAATTATTCAGTGTCCGTCAAAAAAATGGCCCATAAAAATATTTCATAGGTCCGTCTAAGAATAGCATTTATATTTTACACATTCTATTTCTAAAAGTAAAAATGTACGAAATACCAAATTTATTTACCCAAGTGACTAGGAACACAACTTCCGTAAATATACGTGAATTAAAAGAGAAGCAAAGGACAAATTGAAGAATGGCCACTTTAAATACTCGCTACTCGCTACAGAACGACCGAGCGTAAACTTTAAAAAATAAACGCCGAAAAAATCTTGAAAAGTCACGGACGCTTAACTTTCTTCCCCTGTTTTATTTTTTCTTCCCTCTTTTACGATATGCCGTCCCATTCTCTACACTTTTATCAAAGCGTGCTGTCCTTTTCTATTCAACTGATAAGTTACTTTTTTAAACTGCAGGAAAATCGAAGTGGAGCGAAATTAAAAGCTAGCTGCCAAGTCATACTATCAAAATAAAACCTTTACATTGAGTACCGCAATTTAAACCTTGATTACAGGATTTCATTTAAAACAATTTTATTGACTGTCTTGTCTGTTTGTCAGTACATGTATTAGGAATTATATTTTTATCCACATTATTTTTTAATAATGTCTACGTAAGCATGCTCAAACTTATTCATTACACTCACACTCAAATGTATTCTGCCAAACGTGTGAAAGATATTTTTGCAAAATCACTGTTGTCATAGTAGAGTTAGCAAAAACCCAAATATGCAACTCATTAAAATAAATAGAATGTAATCTGAACAAAAAATCACGTGTATGTCTGTTACGAGCACAAGTTACTTAATTTCGAAGATCAATTTACTCTATATTGTAGAGTGTTTATGGTTTACTATAACTCACACGAAGATAAAATGAATTTTTGGTAGTGGTATTAATGGTAGTTATTAAAAATAGTAAAAATAATAGTAATATTAAAAATCTTTTCCATGTAAGTATAATATTTTTTCTACGGACCGTATAATAATGCAAATATATCGGACCCTTGTGGCAGAGGGTGTTGCGGGTATAACACAAAACGTAGTCATTAAACAAACTCATCGGAAATACCAAGAAAAATAACGGTTGAATATTGTTCCTAAAAACAAACTTCCGTTAAAAGAATAATATGTTTCGAAAATAGATATATATTACATTAAATTTTGTGCACAGTAAACCATATCTAACAAATGAGGAAATAATAAGTAACATTTAAAAAGTTGCAATTCTTTGATATAAAAGGATAGGCCATTTTTACATACACAATGGATTACCGTTAGAATTTGTAAAACAGCAAAATTTCCTTTTTGTAAGTTTACTATACCTTACCTTGGTATGTCAATATGTATACACCTCATCAATCAAATACTAAATTAATATCTTTTAACTGTATGTAAATCCACTTATTTTTTATATGACCCAGTGTAATATCGCTAAGAAGACGAAAGACTCGCCGCTATCGCGTTATAAAGTAGACATGCGAGTGTAGGCCTCCTAGTTGTAGGTTATTGGATAGCAATCTAGGCATGGACAAAAAATAAGCAAGAAACTTTATACGAAGCGGACGGTTCGCTCTCTTTGCCACTTCATTACTCTACAAACATTGAGATCGTGGTGAAAGTCGCCATGATACCTCCTTACGCGCACACGTTTTTGATTTGAGCCAAGATTGGATATTGATAAGCAAAGTGTAATGAGATGCGTGCAAAACATCCGAGAAAACAAAGCCTTATCGCCTGATCTACGGAGCGAATGGTGGTTAGCTATGCAGTACACTACCAAGATATACATATATGGTATTCTATTTTAACTAGAATTTAATTAGAAAATATCAATTCCTACCTACTAACTATATTAAATGTTTGACTCCATGATATATTTATTACAAAGTGTTTACCTCTACTAATATATTTTTAATTAAATATACCTTAGTGCCTAAACTGTAATGCGCTCTAGTAATCAACCTACTGTGATTACTACAGCGTGAAATAACTTTTCTTTCACCTAAACCCCTTTTAGGTCTTCTCTGCCAAAGACATTAATTACGTAATGTTTTTAGTCCATCCTCCGTCATACCCTTTAAAACTGTTTAAATAAACAACCGTTTGACCGTCGGACGGTCAGACGAGCCAATCCGATTACAAAAAAAACTATCGATGCTTTCGACGTGTTTGTTTGTTTTAAGAATAGACACGTGTAAGAACCATGTATCCGCTACGGCAGTCGGACGCACCGTTGACAGATACGAGCGACAACTGAGCTCGCCTGTCACGTCGCTGTGAACTTTGTCGACTTGTGTAAACGTGTTTAGATGTTTTTGCGCGCGTTAATAGACACACTTTTTTCGATTTTTGGTAGTATTCTCGAGTATCTTAGAAGTGATTCCATATTAAATAAGTTTCCCATCGGCTCGCTACTGTCCGAGTGCAACTGGTAATAGGACGCTAGAGCATTCTGTTTTGCAGAGCCCAGATACACACTTTTTCGAAATAGGACATCTGAGTAGCATGGATAATATGGTCCAGTTCTATTTCATATTTAGTTGAAATTATCCATGTATTTTACAACAAAAAAGCTTAGCACTTAACTATGTATTATATACTCGTAGGTCTGTTAAGTTTGAAAACTTTTATTTACTTCCTCAAAGTAAGTAATGGTCAATGTAAGTAAAAACTTTAATTGTACTTATTATTAAATTATATTATTCTCACTCACTGTGCATTTAATGCTCCTACGTATTAATTTAGATAAAGAAAATCATCTTTTAATGTAATCCCTATCTACCATCTCATATAACATGTAAGACACATTTCCCGTTTCTTTCCTCCACAACTGTACGCATCGGACTCACAATGTGTTACAAAGGAAGTTTTCATTGTAGCAAATAATACGATTCATATTCACAGTTAGATCGTTCGTAAAAGTTTGTTTTGCGTGGTGCCCAAACTTTCCGGTATCGGTTCAATGTAATATGTCGGGTGTGTTCATCGCTAATGTCACTTTTATTAGCGTTATGTTAGGTTTTGTTAACACTGACTATGCTGATGGAGATCTAGAAATAGATAACTGCCATATTTTTATTTGCAAACAATTGCATACCTAGGTTCTTTCCATTTGGATTCTAAAATATACATAAGTTGAATGATGATTAACCATCTATAAATTGCGTCATGCGAATTTCATGATTTTTTGATTGATTGATTTGATGTTTTTTTTTCGTTTTGGTTTGTTAATAAAGCGTATTTTTTACTTTTTTTTAGGCACATTTTATTTTGGGCTGTGGCATCACGATATTTAGTCACACCCCTTCCTCCCCCTTCACGTGTGACGTAAATTATGAATTACCCCTAATTATAAACAGACGTCGACATAATTCTATCGAAAAAAAGAATTTTAGTGTTTATGTCATATTACTACGATAGCACGTCACACATGACACGCACACGCATTGGTCTCCGCCTTTAATATTGCAAACAGTATTTTAAATCCCATCAAAATATCAAGTCCATTCGTTTTTTCGTAATCGGGTAATTAACGACCATACAAAAACTACATGCAAAACTATCACATTTATAATACCTATCCATGGGACTATTTAGTTAGACTATGGGATAATACGCAACGTCACTTAAAGTGTTAATTCATTGAAGATAAACAGAACTTAAAGCAACAACTACACGACTTTATGGTGTCCGAACAAACTACACCTTAAGGCGCCTAAACGGCGAAGGGGTTATTAAAGTGCGCTTAGATAACAAACATTGCCTATCATCGCAAACTAGCTTCATTAAGGGGACAATACGTGTGACATGATGTACGCCCCAACTCCGGCCGTTCCATGCAAGTGTTACCCATTGAGTGGACTCGACTGAAGCAACTTTCCTCTTGAATATTCCACTCGCGACGTCCACTTGTTTATGGACATCGGCAGTTTCGCCCGGTTTTGTGGCTGCGCAAACTTTCCGAATGTCCCGTTACTGTCGCCTGATAAGATCTACGGGCAGTTAGTGTAGTCTTTAATGTGATGGGGTTAATCGCGTATATTATACAATTGAAAGAACGTACAATAAGTATAATGAGCACTACGTGGGTCGCGTTGATAGATTATTATTATTCTGATTTTAAAACAGATTCTCTATTCTCCGAGTATAACTATAAAAAGCTAGAAGCTCATTATACTTATTGTA